>VDFB02000017.1:39659871-39725741 GCA_007258455.2 Sequoia sempervirens | reverse complement strand
AGTTCCACTAGGAACCTGGAACACTTCTTTTAACAATTTTCTCAATATCCTCGACATATACAACTTATGATGTATTGAAGGCTAATAGTGTTGACATCAATGACAACCACATATTCAGCAACACATCCACAACATCCAACAAAGGGGTGTATGTGTTTGAGGTACAAGTGAATTGAATCCTTATAGGTGGTAAGGTGGTAGTAGATATGACATGTGATGCCATAAAGGTACTAGGAATGCTAGTGGAAATACCCAAGGAAGGAATCACATTACTAGTCATTTGCATTATTATTGTAATTTGAGGATTGGTATAGGTAGGAATAGAGGCAATGGTTGTGAGGGGAGGAATTTGAGTTCCTCCTTAGCTTTGGAAATTTTTCATGGGTTGAGAACCACTAGTGGTTAAGGTGAGATGTTTTCCAAATATTTGAACTATGTTACACACGAGGTCTAGTTTGTCTTCACTTTCAAGCATGTGATGAATGTTATCTATGGTAGGGATAGTGGTAGTTGAAATGTTTTCAAGGATTATTTGATTTTGTAAGTTTTCTAAGTCTTCATGAATTTGAATGATGTTTTCTTGCAAAACACTATCAACCCTTGTTTCAACATGCATAACAATACTTGAAGGAAAAGAGGTGTTAAGGGTATGATCCATACCTAGTGTACTAATGTTAATACTAGGAGTGGATGAGCAAGACAACCCAAGATCTACGATGATTGTGCTATCAGATGATGACATGAGTCTCGAACTTTGTCTCACTGTAGTATTAGCAATAGGACACCAAATACTCATGCAAGGGATACTAAATGCAAAATGAATGCAAATTTAGTTTTTGATAAGTTCAATGAAATGAATATAATAGAAACTCTATAAAATGAAATAGAAAGCTAACCACAACAAACAAGAGCACATAAATAGAGTTCTAAATTTAGAAAAATGCAGTGCAGAATCTGCACTGGGACTAAATCATCCAAAGGGGCGTATGAGTCCCAGTGAGGGTTTTATTTTCAAAATTTTCAAAAAAAATCAAGTGATTTTTATGCTTTTTATGTTATATGATTTGTAACCTAAGTGAAAATTTAGATTTTATATGGTTTTCAATGATTTTAGATGCAAAAATGCAACCTATATGCATTGTCACTAATGCAAAATTTAGAAACCCTAGAATTCAAACTAACTAATGCAAACCCTAATGCAATGTTAATGTAAGCAAGATCTAGGATTATGATGCACTCCAAATAAGAATTATGATGTTCTAAATGTATATTCACCAAAATGAAAGAAATAATTTTTGTGGTAAGGTTTTATGCTTGGGAGATAGAAGCCACCAATCTTCTTCACTCTCATTCAAGGACAAACCCTAGAGATCTCAACCTTAGGTATGCAAAGGAGAAAGAGATCTTGAACTATGGTTGTCCTAGGATCTGATTGTAAACTAATGAGGGGTTCACCACCAAGCTAGGGCTTGAAAAGACTAATAAAATGTAAGACGTAATGTCTAAACCTAATGCAATGCAATCTTTAACTAAATGACATAAAAATGTATGTAAAACATAAGAGAGAGCTGCGATATGAAATGTGTGCACTTGGAAATTGAAAGATGACTCAATGAAGGCCTGAAATGTAGAAGATCCTGATTTAAAAGCCTACTAGGACTCATATGCCATTCTAGGCAATTTAGTCCTAGATCTAGATTTTTTGTGCAGAATCTAGAATCTATAAAATGGGTATCTGAAACTACAAAAACCTAGAAAATGACCTAAACTGGGACTCATACACCAAAATTGGAGTATCAGTCTAGTTAGGGTTTTCTAAAGCTTCATAGTCTGAATCTTCTCTTTAAGGTATGCTCTATTCTTTCCAATTGATTTCCAAATCTAAAACCCTGATTTGCAACCTATAGAAGTCTTCCAATGATCTTCAATGCAATGTGACAACTTTGACAACTTTTGAACACTTTGACAATATTGAAGTTGTAAAATCCAACCTCACAAAACCTAGTGATCACCTGCAAGAAAAATAACCTTTCACGTAGAAGAGATTCAAACAAAACAAAGATATTGCTCTGTAAACCAAGATAGTAAAATTGCATAAACAAGAATTAATAATTACAAAGAGATCAATCCTTAAGAAAGGAGATCAAAACCTTAAAGTGAACCCTAGGATTTAATAAAGTAATTATTAAAGTGCATTTTCAAAATTCTAAGAGTTTTTTGTGAGATGGGTTTGATTTCATGTTTGAGGATGGATGAAAGAGTTTTACTTGATCCTAAGTGAACTTAGAGAGACTTTTGTTTAGAAGACCTCAGTATTGAAGAACATGATATAATTCCTATTGTGAGAAACTCAAACCTTTGAAAGAGACTTGGATTTTGACAATAGTAAAATGAATAAAAAATTGGGATTGTTCTTTGAAGAACATTTGTAAAAGTTAAAGACCAATCTCTCTCTAAATTCATAAAGTGTTGAAAGATGTTTCTTGAGAGCTCTTGGACTAAGACTTTTGGACTTTGGTTTTTGGATTTTGATCTTTTGGGAAATCATTTGAAAAAACATGTGTGTTGGGTCCAATTGTTTCTTATCTTTGCTTAATTTTTCCTTTTTACTTCAAACACTTTAGCTTTTCAAACGAAATGTCTAATATCCCAATTTCTTTTCATTCAACAAGGTCCATTATGTGTAAATCAAGGAAATTAAAGCAATAGTTTCCTAATGTTGACTTTAGTAAGAGAAAATTTAGATATAAATCCAAATACTTAGAAGCATCTAGGACGGAATCCCTCGGGAAAGCAATAGCACTTGGATTTTTTCAAAGGTATTTGCTCCTCCTTAAGGGTTTGAAATTTTGAGGATTTTGTTGAATGTTTGTTTTTCACTATTTTAGATCCAAGCAAAGTGTTTTGATTCAAAAATGATGCACAATCTTGGGATAGAAAGAGACAATATTTTTTGAATTTCCACTTGGATAAATCTAGCTATGCTTATTCTTAGCGAATGATTAGAAGCTTGACCACACTGGCTCCCCTCCATGGCACAAAATTCTTGGGTCAACAAAGCTTCAATTCTCATGAATCTCCCATGACCAAATTCTCATCTCTACTAAGAACTGCAAAAATGTGGGACAGCTTGAGAACAACCATTCTTGCACTAAAAAATAGTAAGGATTTTGTCCTCTATACAAATTGGTTCTTAGGCGGGATAGTCGGGGACATGGCACATTGCGAGCATCCAACAAGCCACTAAAGGTTTTAATCAATCCTACTAGGGTTGCTTATACTTTTTACGATAGTACCCCATTTTGAAAGACATTGTATGACTAAGGCCTACATACCACGAGAACTTGACAATTTAGTCTTATCCATTTGTATACCATCCCAAGTGAAAAATCGGTTGGAGTCACCTTCGAATTGGTCTTAGCCAAGCCCCTCTAAAGGTAAAAAATAGTGAGCAAGCACATCCGTAGTTCGATCAATCTTTATTTGTGTGAACAAAGAGGGAACACACATGATATACTTAACTCACACTAACGAGTTTTTTCCAATGTTTTAAAAGCCCAAATTGAAGTGTGGAGGCAATATTTTAGGCAACCTAATATCACAAAAATACTTTTGATTCTCAAGATCACCATGAAGTGTGAGAGAAGTGCATAAAACTTTTAAATAATATTATTTTGTAAAAAATATTACAAAACACGAAAAATGCATGTTCATTTTAGACCTCAAAGTAGTAATGGATTCTTTTTATAGCACCAAGATGAAGTGTGAAGTTTTCTTGTTCAATTTTTAAATCCAAAACCAACTCTAGTAAGTTCCTAAGGTTCTTTTTAACCCTTTGATTGTTCTTTTTCAAACCCAAATGAAATTTATTTGAGTCCTAAAACTGAAGATAAGAAAAGCCTTAAGAATTGGATTATAATTATTCCCAAAGTCCTTAAAAACACTTGCTTACAAATCATGAGATTATTTCATAAGAAAAATTCTCCTTGCTTCCTCCTTCCCTTCTTGATCACCTCAACGTACAAAAACTGATTAGCCTACAGAAAATAGAGCCACAAACAAGTTAGAAGTGAAAGGAAATTAATATAAAAAACAAATGTCAAAATAAAATTGAAAAGTAACCTTTTACCCAACTCCAACATCACAATCCATGAAGGTGTCACTTTTTGGAGAAATCAGCATTGCTTTGCTGAGGTTAGTGGTGCTCTATGGAAAAATAGAGCCTATGATTGTGTCAGTATTTCCCTTCAACATTGCTCTTTGGAGTTTGACTAGTCCGAGCTTAGGAGGATTACCTTAGTGTCACATTTTGGAGCAGAGACAATGTTGCTATATAGCAACGCTGGATGGATAATGTCGTTGTTTTTCCTTTCCAGCGCCGCACTTTCCTAAAGACACAATTTTTTAAAAAAACTACAAAATTTTGAAAAAGAACATTTTAATTTTGAAAGGTAAGTCCTCCTTCTAGCACCAAAATGTGAATGGTTGATCTAGACCTGCTCAAACATGATCAGACAACCCAATGTTAGTCAATAAACAAGTCTAAAATAATCATTCTGCATGCAATGAACAAGAAAACAAAGATAGAATATCAAATGAAATCTTATTGAAATCTTATTCAAATGACTCAATCTAGCATCCCATGGGGGAATTGGTGCTACTTTGATGTGGAAAGTAGCCCTCTCCCAATTCCTTGCAAGCTTTGATGATGAAAATTGTGATCCTTGGTGCAATTTTTTTAATAACCTAATTAAGATTGATGAGAAACTATGAAAACTTGGATGAAATATGGATGAACTTGCTCAAAAATTTGTAGAGATTAATCTTGCATAACGTTGTGGATCCAAAATCAATAAATAATCCTTCCATTTATAGGAAAGAAGGATGGAAAGGTGAGAGCCATGAAGAATGTGGGACTAAAGTTGAACCAATAACAATGTGCCACTTGTCAACATGCTATCGAAGAGAGGTGGAGCACATTTTGATCAATGTGCATGATAAATGCAATTAGGTGGAATTTGAAATTAAAAAGATGGCTTGTGGAGGAAGAGTTGAAAGATGAGTTAATGCCACTTGGCTCAAGAAAAAGGACATGTAAGAGTTATAAATGCCATGTTGGAGGACAAGTCCTTTTGGTTGGAGATTTCAAATTGGAGGAATATTCCAAAGAGATGCAATTTTTGAATTAAATAGAAGAATTAATAAATCAATTAAATTGATTTACATGTGAAAGTTACAAAATCTAGAGGATTTGAGGATTAGAGTTAGAGTTATTTAGGATTTAATTAACTTTGACATTTGACTTAGATTTTTAGATTTATTTAAATCAAATGGGAGGAATAATGGACATTAGTAATTTAATTAAATAAAGTGTTATTTATTTAATTAAAAGGGATGATGTTAGATTTAATCAAATAAAGTGATTTATTTAATTAATAGAGGAATTATGGTGAATTAATTAAATAAGGATTATTTACTTAATTAGTTAGTAAAGAAGTGATTCAGGGAGAAATTATGCTAGTAAATCATGACTAGGTGCACGATATCAATTAGGATAATTTGAACATCTACAATTATAAACATGCACATGAGCATAATAAACACACATAACATCATATAGGAATCATCCATATCATATCAATGTCCATCATATCATATATATCAAAAAATAATGTGTCCATCACATAGTCTATTGTATGGTCCATCAAAATCCATAATAAATAGTCCATAAGGTTCATAAAATTCCATAATAATAGTCCCTCATAGAGTCCATGAAATTCCATCAAATAAGAGTACAAGTGCAAGGAACTAATGAAATACAGATGACTACACCTGACACATCATGGTGTCCAAAATCAATAAAGCATGAATGAATCAATCTAGGCTATCTATACATAAGAGTCTATAATCTCTACCGTACGAATCATCCACCTTGCACTTGTCAAAAATGGGAATCTTGTATCAACTCTCTCTACTTGATTCTCACGGTATCTAATCTTTGTGGAGAGTTTTCTCTTAAACCTTGGCCATGGGGGGTGTCTCATGATAATCACTATATCATTGGGTATAGGTGGCACCCAAATGCGAGGGTCTTGCTAGCCTTACGGGGCTGCTCTGACATATGGAGACACTCTCCACACTGGATCAAGTACCTCCCTAAAATAGCACCCATCCAATACCCTTCCTTAGTCTTGGCATTGACCTCTCCTATTGCCTATTCCCTAGCCATATCTCTCTCTAGGTGGTATATGTTCCTCTGTTGGGTGATCCTTTTCCTCTCCTACTCATAGGCATCCTACACTAGTCTTATCTACTCTACCTATGCCTCTAGTTGCAACATCCTCCCTAAGGCCACATCCCTCTCACCCTGTAGAGTTTGTACTTGGGCCTCGAATGCCTCTGCTCTCTCCAATAGTGGACCCACCTCTCCAAAAATGGCCTCTGCACAATCTACCCTCTCCTGAGCCTCCTCCCTCCCCCCTTGTGCCTCCTCCATCTATATTTGTAAATCATCTCTCTCGGCCTATGTCTCTAGCAACCACCTACCTACCTCATCTACCATACTCATGTACTCTCTATCACTATCTCACTATGTGGCCTCTGCTACATCCTTTAGATGGTGCACCTTCCTCTACAGTCTATCCATCTTTGTCTACAAGCAATAATTTTTAGCCTCTAACTCCCTCAATCAATGCTATATTATGCGCAATCTACCCAGGGCTCATGTCAATAGTACTATTGGGTCCTCTAGCAGAGGTGCCTAATATGGCACTATAGCCATCGTGTCCACTATGGGGGTTTCCATTTCTATCACCTACTCCCCTATCCCCTTCTCCTCCATCTCCGCATCCATTTCTTCTCCCCTCTGTCTTCCATCCCTCCTCCTCTTGGGCCTTAGCTACCTCTGCTCTCTCTAGTAGTACCCCTACCTCTCCAATAATAGCCTTTGCACACTGTTCCCTCTCCTGAGCCTCCTTCCTCCTCTCCACGGCCATATAGTAATCAGGATTATCTCCCAAATATACCTTGCATACACTATTGTTAACCTCTATCCCCACATCATTGCTGACTCATGGTTGATATGTCTGAACATCTGGGGCCCTATAGGGATGTCCTATTATAGCCCATATTGAAAGATGACCCTATTCGACCTATGTAGCTCAATGATAAATAGATCTCAACCTATTGTGATACCTTGATATCTATCCTACTCTAAATGTGCAAAACAACTAAGAAATATGAATGACAAAATATTAAGGACACCTCAAGATTATCCAAAAGAGTGATATAACGAAAAGGAAGATGAGTAAAATGAAACACAAACAATTTTACCTCCCTTGCTGTTGATATCCCTTTGATTGGCCCTTGCTTGGAATTGATTGTGTGCTCCTTAGATGATGGATTGAGTGACTAAAATGCAAGCTTCAATATGGAAGATGATTAACAAAGATGGTTAAATGATTGAAAAGGATTGAGGATTCAAATGGACAGCATGTAGTTATCAAAAATGCAAAGTGTTTGAGAAAGCAAATGGGCAGCATGTAGTTGCTCAAATCTAAAGTGTTGAAAATTCCCTTGAGGAGGGGGTATTTATAGAAGAATTTGAATTCTCTAGAGAATTCAATGGTTGAGATGCATCCAACAAGGCCAAGATGAAGGGCTATGGTGGGTTGAGAACCCACAAGCCCTCACATCTTGACATGTGGAGGGTGAAGTGGACAAGAGGATATGAGGTGGAGATGAGTTGTCAAGAAAGGTACATGAGGTGGAAAAAGGACATGCACCTTGGGGGATGAGAGATTTCCACAAAAAGGGATTTCTTGTCCCCAAGTGGGAGTGAAAGGGACATTTGAGGAATTTTAGAATTCCTCAAAAATCTACATGGGAAAAGGAAAGGTGGTTGGGGAAATAAGTGTGAATTAAAAATTCACATTCCTAGGAAAGTCTAAAAGATAAAAGATGGGCTCCAAAAAGGTGGGACTTGGTCACATGTGGAGATTGTGACAAGTCCAAGGTTGGTCACATGTAGAGATTGTGACAAGTCCAAGGTTCTAGAAGCCTTGGAAGGATGGAATGTGAATTAAAAATTCACATATAAAAGAGGGGAATCTAGGAAGAATAAAAAGGAAATAAAAATTCCTTGGAGAATGATTAGGCTTAACTAATCTGTAATTAGAGGATAATTAGGGGTTAATTAGGATTAAAAACCAACTTGCAAAAGTTGGAGGATGTGACACATCCTAATCAAGGATTAGGCATGTGCACATCCTTAATGAAGAGATTAGGAAATGGATTAGGATTAGATGAAAATGAGTGAGGAATTAAATAAATGTAATATTTATCAATTTATTTGATGAAAAGAGGATTAGGAGGGTAAGGGTATTTTAATTGCCAATTAAATACCTTAGATTTAGCACTAAAGATTATAATAGCAATATTACTTAATTAACTCGGATAAGAGGATGTTTAGATGAAAAGTGATAAATTTGGATAAATTAAGTGTCCAAATTTGGATGTCTACATTTTGCCCCTCTTTGAGATGGTGTTACGAAGTAGCATCATTTCAAAGAATATTAAAATATAGAACCTAGAAGAAGATGGTTAGATTGGAAAAGATGCCCCAGTCATCCACATGAGTGACTAGGAAGGGAAAAAGAAAATGATGAAAATTAGGGATGAAGGATGCCCCCTCGAGAGGACATGTGGGTTGAAGAGAACATGTGTGTGCTCTCGAAATAGATGATGTGATGCAAGGGGAGATGAGGAAGATGATGCAAGGTGGTGGGGAAGAGAGTAAGTGATATGGAAATGGATGAAGCACAAATGGATTTCAAAAGGTGATGGTGCCCCAGTCAAGGTACAAGCCAAAATGGGTTGATGATGGATGGAGTGTTGTCAATGAGGGAATTAAGGATCCTGAAACAACATGAGGATAGGGAAGTATACATCCCACTGAGTGGTATTGATGAGGGAAGGATACATCCCAAAACACCACTAAAAGATAGGGAAGAATACCTCTCGATGATGATGATGAAAGTGTTGTTGATGAGGGAAGGATACATCCCAAAACAACACCAAAGGGATAGGGAAGAATACCTCCCGATGATGATGATGAAAGTGTTCTTGATGAGGGAAGGATACATCCCAAAACAACACCAAAGGGATAGAAAATGATACTAATGGATGATGATGATGATGGGTCAAGGCTGGTAACAAGACTGAGAACAAGAGCAAGGATATGATTAGATGATTCGGGCTAAGTGGAATGGATGGGGATTGGATAGAGATGTGAGATAAGGATGAAGGATGAATGGATGGGGGGATACATGCAAGATGATAGAATGGAAAATAAAATGCAATCCTAATGCAATTTGCCATCTTCGGAGCACTGATTTTTGCTATAGCATAAGACACCAAGTGCCAGGGTATGTGGAACCAAGGCAAATTAGTGTCTAATGCATAAAACAAACACAACAGACAAGAAGGCTACCCCAACACCCCAAAGTCACAAAGACCTTGGTCGGGCCAGGTATTGAGATAACCATAAGCACAAAAGGATGCCCCAGCATAACACAAGACCTCGGGGATCTTGGCGGGTACTACATGGGACAACCAAGAAGACACAATCAAACAAAAGAACAAGATATGCCCCTATGTGGACCAATCAAAACACGCCATAATATGATGGATCATGGTAGCCTTGACAAGTGATGATAGGGAGTTCAAATGATAAACAAAATCCAAAAGTATCAAAATATCACAATCAATTTCAAACATCCATTGCCATAGGATCAAGGGGATGGATGGGATTGATGAGGTCTGTTAGGAAGGATGCATCCTGTTGAGACCAAAGATGATGGATACTAAACTAAAAGATCGTTATGATGCAGGATGTTCAAAATTGATTGGATTTGTTGATACAAGTGGATCTCATTTGTGAAGAACTGGCTAGATAAGGGCATAGCTTGATGACACAACACAAGGAAGACAAGACATGAGACTGATACACCCTAAAGACCTAGGGGCTCGGGGGCCGATCAAAGATTAGCCTTGCCTATGTGACAGCACAGAGCCCTCGTAGTTCAGTGAAAGGGGGATGATTGACCAAGATGGAGACCTTGATGGATAGTAAAGATAGGATGGACAAAAGGAGAAAGACTGATGATAGATGATGGAAGAGCAAAGTGGACAATGAAGATCGATGATGGAACCCCGGGGGCAGATCAAATGATCGACCTTGCCTACGTGAAAGCGCAGGGGAAACGTAGTTCGACAAGACCAAAGACAAACAATGGATAAAGGATGATGGATGATGATAGGATAAGTAGATAAAAAGATGGGACTGATATGACAAGATAGGATAGACCTATTGGATTGGATTGGATGATGACGATCACATAAAGCTCAGGGATGGGATAGTTATCCAAAGCAATAAAATGACTTGGAAGGATGATATGATAGATAGATGAGTGATGAAAAGTGATAGGAGATTGGAAAGATGTGCAAACAAGAGAAGCAGGAGTGATGATGAAATAAATGGCATTGGGTTGCATGGGGGGAGGCCTATAGCCAGATACCAATGACACGGGATTGTGAGATGGGATGAGATGGGATGAGGATAAAGATGGGAGATTGAATAAAGATATAGGGATGGGGGAGGGGAGGGATTGTTTGGATGGATGGGAATATAACAATTGGGAGATGAAAGGGGTGCGAGGGTAGATAGATACGAAGATAAGGATGGTGAGATGGAAGGGATGTTGTGATAGATGGATAGGGATAGAAGGATTGGGAGATGAAAGGGATGCTAGGATAGGTGGATACAAAGATAAGGATGGGGAGATGGAAGGGATGCTATGATAGATGGATAGGGAGATGAAGGGATGTTATGATAGATGGATAGGAACATAAAGATTGGGAGATGAAAGGGATGCTATGATAGATGGATGTCTCCAAGGACTATGTCACAAAGGAAGCAGATGCCCCCACTCTAGATATGTCATATATGAGGAGGCCTGAGGGATGGAAGACAAGTGGATGGGAAGATAAAGGAGATAATTAGATGAGGATAGGATGGGTGACCAAGGAATATGATAGAGCATGGATGAAGGGAATGTATACCAATAGGTGTCCAAAGCATGCATAGATAGGTACCCCAATTTTGATCAAGATCACAAGAAGGATGGAGGGAATAAGAGATAAATGGGATATGATGGTAGGATGCAGAAAATAGGAGGGATGGAGGGAATTATGAAGAGGATGGATAACAGGAAGATAGGTGCATATCAGGAAGTTGCCCCCAAGTGAAGATGGGGATTTACGCATGACGCCTATTTGCCAGGTTTTCATCATGGTATTTATCCAAGGCACTTGTTTGCCAAGTTTTCACCATTGGATGGATTATTTCTCTTTACTATTTTGCTTTTTTTTTCTTTTTTTTTTTTTGGAGTTTTGTGGATAGCAAGGGGATGAAAATGGGTAAGGATAGGGATGTTGATAAGGGGATTTAGAAGACAAGTGATAAGGATATGGATGAAGGACTCAAGCATCAAGTTCCATACTAGGTAGTAAGAGCCCATGTTCAAACCGACTATTGGATGTTGGTACAACCTTATGAATAAATAGATTATGCAAGAGGATGAATTAGGGGGATTTGAGAGGGGAGATACATGGGATAATGGATGGGATGCTGCGAAGGGTATGGATGGAATGATGGGGTGGATATATGATGGGGAGATGCGTTCAAGACCAACATTGGCACATGTGGTGGTGGATGTAGAAAAATAAGAGGATTAAGGGATGGAGAATGTGGGGATAATGGAGGAGATGGAATGGTGAATTTCGGGACATAGGGACCCAAGACAGACATAGGAGATGAAAGGGGTGTATGACTAGCTTTTGGATTAGCAACTTTGGATTTTCTTACAGATTTTTCATGTGATGGCATTGCATCTTTTTTCTTTGGGATCCACATGGTTTTGATCTTTTCTTTGGTGGGCTTTTGCGGCCTACAGATTTGATTTGGATTTTGGATTTGATTTTGCTTTTCTTTAACATGTCTATTAGAGGGGACATGGGAAGCTTTTGATTCACGTGGATGTTTAGATTGATGCATTTTTTCTTTAACAACCAAAGTGCTTTTAGTAGCCATGGGATGGGTGTGAAGAGATGGATGATGTGGAGCGACAAAGGTAGGAGTATGGGGATTATGTGTAGATGGAGGATGTTTGGGTAAGTGCCTTTGTTGATCCTGACTATGGGGTATGTGAGAGGGATGTTTATGATGGATGAGATGGATAGGTGTTGGATGGATGAAAGGATAAATAGGATGAGATGGAGGAGGTGATTTTGGGATATAGGGGCCCAAAATAGATGTAGGACCTGGGGGAAACAAGGGCATGGTAGATGGAGGATTGGAGATGGTAGATGGAGGGATGTAAGGACCCAAAATGGATGGAGCAGATGAAGGAGGAAGATGGGCGGTTGTTTTGAGGTGATACGATAGAGGAGGAGGGATGGCCACATATGATCTGGTGGGGCGATGGGAAGAGCCGATATTTTTTTTGGAAAAGGCTCGTTGAGGACATCTAGAGGTTGTACCAACATTTTCGGATTGCGAGTCATGATTAGTACATCCAAGACCTTGTGGATACAAATGTTCTTTAGCTTGGATGGGCTCTATAATACCTTGCTCATGAAGGCCTAACCCTTTTCCTTGATAGTTCATTCTCTTGAGTATTTGATCTAGGACAGGATTTTTGTTATTCTGGAAGAATGATGTGAGTTCATTATTAGGTGGAAGAGGAGGGTTGGTGTATATGCTTTGTTTTTCTTCTGCGAGGAGACCACCATGGAGGAATGTGAGAGGACCAAGGGGATATGCAAGCGGTGTGGGGATAGCATTTTTAGGCGATGATGGGGGATCATGAGAAGGAGATGATGGGATAGCAACATCGGGAGAGGGAGTGGGGCCATGATGGGATCTGGACTTGTGGTAGTAGGCTCATGCAATGAGATGGAGATGGAGCAGTGGAATCTTGAATGACAAAGGGATCATGGGATGGAATGGGTGGGGGACTATGATCTTGAGGTGGACTAGATGGGATAGTAGGATCTTGATCTGGAGAAGGGGATATGCTGGTATGCTTTGGATTAGACTCTTGGCATGACTCATCGTGTGTGGGAGGCATGGTAATGGAGTCTTGTTGGGACTCTTCAAGTGGGGAAGATGGAGGGATGGAAGATTCATGAGGTTCATTGGAATGGGTTTTGGTGCTACTAGGAGTGGGAGGAGTGGATTGGATTTGGGTTTCTTTGATGGATTCGGTGGTTCTTGGAGTAGGAGGTGGGGGTTCAATGGTTTCAATGGTTTGATCAGTGCTAGAGGTGGTAACAACAATGATAGGTGTGGTATGGAGAAGGGTCTCATCACTAGTGACCATGGATGATGGATTGGGATGGCATGGTTCCATGACTTCAAGATGTGGAGTTGGAGATGGCTTCTTTGTAATGATTCCTTGGAGAACTTCTGAAATGAGAGACTTGCATATGGTTGGCTTGGCTAGGGTGGTAGAAAGGGATTGGTGGACTGGGGTTAGATGGAAGAATGGGATCGAATGTAGGACTATGAGTAGATGGGGGATTAGGATTGGATGGAGGACTAGGAGTAGATGGATGCATGGGATTGGATGGAGGACTAGGAGTGGATGGAGGACTAGGATTGGATGGAGGGTTAAGGTAAGGATATTGGAGTGGTGAATTAAGATAGGGGGACATGGATTGTGGATTAGGACAAGAGGATATCGGTGGTGTAGTGGAACAAGAGGATGTGGGGGATGGATTATAATAAAGGTATTGGGACAATGGATTAGTATGAGGAGACGTGGATGTAAGATTAAGGTAAAAGGGTGTGGATGTAGGATTAGTATGGGAAGACTGGGAAAGAGGATTATGATAGGGAGTCATGTATGGGGAATTGTAATAGGAATATTGGGATGGAAGATGAGGATAAGAGGATATGGATGTTGAATAAGAGGATGATGTAGATGGGAAAGGGGAAGGTATTGGATACCCCTTGTCAAAGGTAGCATAAGGAACATGATTAGTCTTAATTGGATTTTGGAAAGTGGGTGGAGAAAGCTTACTAGAGATGATAGTGTCAAGGGGATCTATGTCGTATACCTCTTGATTGACAAGACTTTCATTATCATTGTCAACGTAATTAGGGTTTCCCTTGACCACTATTGATGGAGGATGAGGATTCATGATGATGACAGGATAAAAAGGATGGATAAAATATTTTGGATGGGAACAGATTCAAGCTCAAATCGGGATTTTGGTCAAGCTCAGATCAGGGTTGGACAAAAGCTCAGATTAGGATGATTGGATGAGATTCAGTAGATAGATGATTGGATCAGGTAGATGATTTGATAAATTTGATTAAAGTACTAGATCATTTTGATTGGATAGGATCAAATGATTAGACGATGTTGATTGAATAATTATGATTGGATGAACTTGATTGGATTGGTGTGCTTGGATTGATTAGATGATCAGATGAATGGATTTGTTTGATTAGATAGGAAGAAATAAAAGGTACCACTAGATAGATCTTGAAAAATTAAGCAATTTTGGTTTTTGAACGAAGTTGATTCGATGTACGGTTTGTAAATGGTGGCCCCAGGAAGTTAGGGGTGTGTCCACCCCGCAATGCGGGGCGTGGCCGCCCTAGGATGGTCAAATTCTTGATAGGAGGAAATGGAAGGTACCAATAGATAGAGATTGAAAAATTAAGCAACTTTGATTTTTGAACGAAGTTGATTCGACATACGGTTTGTAAATGACAGCCCCGGGAAGTTAGGGGGCGTAGTCAGCTTTATGCGGTAAAATAGAAGGCGCTGCGTAAAACAGGGCGCTGCTACATAAAATGGGGCGCTACTACTGCTGCAAAGCGGGGTGCTATTGTGGGGCGCTGCTGCAAAGCAGGGCACTACTGCGGGGCGTTTCTGCAAAGCCGGGCGCTGCTGCGGGGCGCTGCTACGGGGCACTGCTGCAAAGCGGGGCACTGCTGCGTGAAAAGGGGCGCTGCTGTAGGGTGGGGCGCTGCTGTGAGGCGCTGCTACAGGGCGCAACTGTAAAGTAGGGCGTTACTACAGGGTGTTGCTGCAAAGCGGGGCACTGCCGCCTTTTTGCGGTAAGGCAGAGTTGGGTTTTGATGGTGTTTGGGGAGGGGTGAATGGTAAAGTTGTGATGTTTTTCAGGTGAGGGTATGGACTTGTAAATGGAGAATTAAAATGAAGAAGGTGGATTAAAGATGATTTGTGAAAATTTGGAGTGATAGAATGGGGGTTTAAAAGGGTTAACGAAGATTTGGAATGACAGAATGGAGGTTTAAACGGATCAAAATGGAGGCTTCAGAAGGCTTAGAGTGACAAAAATGAAGACTTAGTTTGATGGGATAATGGTTGGGAATGATTAAGTGGTGATTTAGGGGCTAAATGAATCCAAATGGGGTACTTTCAGGGCATTGACAGCAAAAACAGGGGCGTAGGCAACGTTCTGTAGTGAATCAGGGGCGTAGACAGCGTTCTGCGGTGAATCAGGGGCGCTTCCACCCTTCTGCAGCAGAATTAGGGGTGCTTCTGCCTTTCTGCAGCAGGACAGAACTTGATTTCGATGGTAAAGGCTATGGCAATGACGAAAAATGATAAAGTAAGGCCAAAGTATCAAAGATTTCATAGGTTTTTCACAGAAAACACTTCAAGCAAGCACAATCCTATGATTAATATTAAGGGTATGGCAAGACAAAGTCTTAATCTAAGATGCACAAGGCTTCTAGGGAGTCCTCGATATACTCTCGGTATGTGAAGCACAACCGTGAATACCAGTCCGTCACAAGCGTGAGTCGGGAACCCCAGCAAGATACTGAAAGGCTCAGACCAACTCTTCACGTCTATCTAGGTATCACCCTAGCTTCGACGCTCCGCCAATTACGACGCGTCTGGATTGGAGTACAACTTTCGTTCTCCCCCCTTTATATACCCCGCCGGTACATGTGGTTGGAATCGTCCCTTGGGGTGATGAAATCCCCAAGCAGGTCCCACTAGGAAGAAGACACTAACCGTCTCCAACTACTCCCCAGGCTCACACGAAGTGCAAGGGGAAAGCAAAAACAAGTTAATGCCCCCTTGAGTAACATAAAAAACAGGCAATCACAACAAGTAGCGAAGTTTAATCCCCCTAATTAGACTATGTTCGAAAATAGCAAAGATAAATTTTTATTTTTATTTTTTCAAAAATTTGATCAAGTAAATGGCCCTGCAAGCAAATGTTAGCTATCTTCTCCTTTGTCCTTGGTCAAATTTTGCCACAAAATGCTGCAAAACGTTAGCAAAAAACACCACTATCCTTGCCAAAACGATGTTAGAGGGTTACTATTTGAAAACAGCAAAAAATGGGAGCAAAAACGAAGCAAAAATGACTGTTTTACCTTCCAAACTGTGTTGTTTTGGGGTGCTTCCGCCCTTCTGCAGCAAAAATCGGGGCGCTTCTACCTTTCTGCGATAAGGCAGAGGGCGCTGCCGCTTTTCTGCGGTAAGGCAAAGGGCGTTGCGCAAAAGGTGGGGCGCTGCGTACAAGGTGGGGCGATGCCGCCTTTCTGCAACAAACTTGTTAGATTTCCAAGAAAACAAGAAAGTTGTGCCCCTCCCAGTGCAAGAAACGTGTTAGAAAATCTTTTTAAATTTATCCCTGATTGCAGCCAACTCATTAGAGGAAAGTAAAACTTTGAGATGTGGGGTGCTTCTTCCTTTATAGAACAGACCAAAGGGCGCTTCCACTTTTCTGTGGCAAGGCAGAGGGCGCTTCTACCTTTCTGCGGCAAGGCAGAGGGCGCTTTCGCCTTTTTGCAGCAAAAATAGGGGCGCTTCCGCCTTTCTGTGGCAGAAACAGGGGCGCTTCTGCCTTTCTGTAGTAGAAACAGGGGCGCTTCCACCTTTCTGCGGTAGAAACAGGGGCTAGAAATGTGATACCTTGATATCTATCCTACTCTAAATGTGCAAAACAACTAAGAAATATGAATGACAAAATATCAAGGACACCTCAAGATTAGCCAAAAGAGTGATATAACGAAAAGGAAGATGAGTAAAATGAAACACAAACAATTTTACCTCCCTTGCTATTGATATCCCTTTGATTGGCCCTTGCTTGGAATTGATTGTGTGCTCCTTAGATGATGGATTGAGTGACTAAAATGCAAGCTTCAATATGCAAGATGATTAACAAAGATGGTTAAATGATTGAAAAGGCTTGAGGATTTAAATGGATAGCATGTAGTTATCAAAAATGCAAAGTGTTTGAGAAAGCAAATGGGCAGCATGTAGTTGCTCAAATATAAAGTGTTGAAAATGCCCTTAAGAAGGGGGTATTTATAGAAGAATTTGAATTCTCTAGAGAATTCAACGGTTGAGATGCATCCAACAAGGCCAAGATGAAGGGCTATGGTGGGTTGAGAACCCACAAGCCCTCACATCTTGACATGTGGAGGGTGAAGTGGACAAGAGGATATGGGTGGAGATGAGTTGTCAAGAAGGCATAGGTGGAAAAGGACATGCACCTTGGGGTGAAGAAGATTTCCACAAAGGTTCTTTTCCCCAAGTGAAATTGAAAGGACATTGAAATTTTGGAATTCCTCAAAATCTACATGGGAAAAGGAAAGGTGGTTGGGGATATAAATGTGAATTAAAAATTCACATTCCTAGGAGGATCTAGAGGATAAAAGGTGGGCTCCAAAAAGGTGGGACTTGGTCACATGTGGAGATTGTGACAAGTCCAAGGTTGGTCACATGTGGAGATTGTGACAAGTCCAAGGTTCTAGAAGCCTTGGAAGGATGGAATGTGAATTAAAAATTCACATATAAAAGAGGGGAATCTAGGAAGAATAAAAAGGAATTAAAAATTCTTTGGAAGAATGATTAGGCTTAACTAATCTGTAATTAGAGGATAATTAGGGGCTAATTAGGATTAAAAGCCAACTTGCAAAAGTTGGAGGATGTGACACATCCTAATCAAGGATTAAGCATGTGCACATCCTTAATGAAGAGATTAGGAAATGGATTAGGATTAGATGAAAATGACATGTGACGAATTAAATAACTGTAGTATTTATTTAATTTATTTGATGAAAAGAGGATTAAGGAGGGTAAGGTATTTAATTATTAATTAAATACCTTAGGGATTTAGCAGAATTAAAGATATAATAGTAATATTACTTAATTAACTCGGATAAGAGGATGTTTAGACGAAAAGTGATAAATTTGGATAAATTAAGTGTCCAAATTTGGATGTCTACACCTATCAAATAACATCAAGAAAATAGATAGCCCCTCCATCACCTATCATCCTCCCACCATCCTTGAAAGCATCACCACATATAGGGCCTCCAAATGATGTACCCATCCACCAGTCCATCAATCTATCATTGCCAAGCCTCCAAGCTCCCTACCTCTGACCAGTGTAACCTCCAGCCATACTTTGAACCCAACTAATATGTCAATGCTAGTGTTTCATCCTTGGCTCCAACAATCAAAATATCTAGTCATACCACCTAGATATGCTCCTAGGTCCATACCTAAAGCAGTGTGACATGAGTAATGCTCAGCGCTTACCTATAGCACACCAACTGCATATCCCGATACAAATGGGCCAATACACATGGTCCCCATGCAAATACATCGTCTATCCTCTCAACAATGTGTCTGACAACCTCAATCATCTTGAGGCTGAAGAATTGACCACTCCTATCAGGAAGGAGGATCCTGCTAATAAGTCTATAGAGGTATAGAGGTAAAGGTGTTGTCATTGTCCCCAAGCACGTGTCAATATCTAGCTCCTTCCCTTGGATGGTAAGGTCTACATCTTCAAACACTTTTTGTAAGCTCCTTTCCACCTAATGAGAAGGCACTCCACTAATCAAGTGGCTTCAAATTGGAAATTTGAGAATTTGACATACGTCTTCTAAGGTCACTATCATCTCCCTTGTTAGGAGATGGAATGTCAAATTCTCAGAGCTCCACCACTCCATCAATTTTTTCAACAAAGGTTTGTACACTCGGATGTTGGGATATCCCAACATGTGGAGTAATATTGCTTAGTCCAGCATCATGTGGTCATCCTAGGTCATCGCCTTCAAAGTCACCTCAAGCACAACTGATTGTCTCTCCCATGTCCTTAGAGTCTCAAAACTCTACATCCATTGCAACCATTCTGTCAAACTTTCTAACATTTCATTACTATCTTCTTTATTTTTCATCCCTACCTTGATTTGATGATTTTTCCTCTATGTAAGGTGGGTTTTCCTATTCCCCTTTCTTATGTGTTCACCTCTTGGTTTGCACATTCACCCCTGTGGTTTCTTCTCGTAGGTTTTCCTATTCTACAAGTGCACCCATCCCTTTTCTTGTTCGAGCATAGATTTGTAGTTCTTATCCCCAGAGGCATACTCAAGTTCACCCTTTTTCCCCCATGGGCGATTGCACACTCACCCTTATGTATTTTTTTCCCAAGTGGAAAATTCACATTCGCCTTTCTTCCCAAGGGGTGGATTCACATCTTCCTATTCCCCTTTTTGGAAGATTCACATCCACCTATTCCCCTTTTGGGTGAATTCACATTCGCTCTTTCCCTGGACAAGCGATTTCACAATCACCTATTTCCTTTACCCAATCACCCTTGTGTATGTAGGTTCGCCCTTCCTAGAGAGAGGTGATTTTGCAATTTCCCCTCTCCCAGTGTATCTTCCCCTATGGGATACATGTCCAACCCTTTTCTTTCCAATTCGCTAGATGGGAAAATCCACCCTTCTGTGGTGAATCCATTTCCCTAGCTACCCACTCAGAAATTAAAACATGTGGTAAAATTCAAACCAAATCACAAAGTAGGGATTCATATCCTACCTGGTGGGGTAGGACCTGCTCATAATAGTAGGCCCACACTTCCTACCCTCAGTGGATCAACTCGTCATCACCCTCCATGTCACTCATCCTGTCAACAATCACTGTCACTCTCTCTGTCGTCCGATGACAAGTGTATAAATGAAAACTAGGTGAATAGTGAATTTTCAAATTTACTATTTATAATTTTCATTTTTTACCCCATTTAGCCTTTTAATTTTTGGGTAATTTTTACCCTTCAATTAACCTTTTTTTAATTCATTTCCCAATTTTCTTCAGAGGACTGCCATCTACACGTCGTATGTCTATTTTCCTCAGTTCAAAATCCATTGTTCATGATTTTCCATGCTCTCTCACATGGTCCCCTTTGTTTTTCCATATCGAGAAGCCGCTTGGGGCCCCTTTTCTTCTCCATCCACCCTCTTGAGGGGGCATACCCTACCATATCTCATTTTCTTCTTTCCTATCCATTTTCCCATGATACCATGGCATCGCTTACTAGGCTTTTCATCTATCAAGTCAACTGCACTTCCCTTTTCTTCAAAACAACATGTTATTCTAATAGTATTTTGAAGAGGGGAAAAATGTAGACATCTGAATTTGACCACTCCCAGATGGTCAAATTCACCCTTGCATTCCTCTATCCCACAACCTTAAGACATATTAATTAAATAATTTATTATTTGATTAATATTTTATCCCAGCTTAATGTCACCTAAGGTATTTAATTAATTAATCAAATACCTTACCTCATTCTTTTCTAAATTAAATAAAGGGTTAATTTATTTAATTTAGTCACTTTATCTAAATGATTTAAATCATTTTTTAATTCATCCTCTTCTCTCTCCTCATGTCAACATCCTCCATAATCCCCTTTTAATCTAGACTAATCTATTTAATCTTTGATTAGTGTATGCACATCTCTAATCATCATTAGGGTTACATCCTCCATAATTTTCCACTTTCCCCTAATCTTTCATTAGCCCATCTAATCCAACATTTGCACAACCTTAATCACTGATTAGGCTAACCTAATCCTCATGCCATTTATGGAATGTTTCCTTAGTCAACCATTGTTAAATGCTTTCTCCTTTTGGAGAAGGCATCCTCTTGACCATGTGAATTTACAACTCGCATTTATTCCACCCATGCATTTTAAGGAATTTTTAATTCCTTCTCTCATCCCCACGAGGATTTGTGAGGAATTTTTAATTCCTCACTATCCTCTCAAAGTACACATGGACAAATACCTCCTTTATGAGGATATCTTGTCCATTCCCAAGGTACTTCATAATACCTCCACATCACCTCCACTTCATTTTCCCTTGTACACCTCATCTAGCACATGTCATCATGAGATAGATTGTGAGGTTCAAATGCATATGGTCCATTAATCTCTTCCACATTGGATGCATCTTAGCCCTCAATTGGTTTAGAGGAACTTCCCCTAAAAGTAGTGATTTTTCTCCCATTTTGGCAAGCATTCAACCAAGCCAACACTTAGCCAATTTCATGAAATCACACACAACCTAGCATACCTCCATTGTTGCAGCACTTTAGAGCCATCATCTTGCATCCAATCCAATACCCGCATCCACCATTACAATGTCCATCATCTTAGCTTCATTTTTCACTAAGATTTAAGTCATTTTTCCAAGCAAGGAGTACACAAATCGTCAATTAAAGGGCCAACCAACTCAACAATTTAAGCAAGGTAATAGGTATCATTTTCTTGTATTTTGTTTGAATTTAACTCAAGCCAATTTTGAGGTGTTGTAGTGTTTTCTTTGTTTTCCATTTCAGTCTATTTTGCATCATTTGAATAGGGAATTTCACTTGCACACACTTCTACTCCTAACACCCTCAACAATTTAAGCAAGGTAAAATGCATCATTTTCTTGTATTTTATTTGAATTTAACTTAGGCCAATTTTGAGGTGTTGTAGTGTTTTCTTTGTTTTTCATTTCATTCCATTTTGCATCATTAGAATAGGGAATTTCACTTGCAAAAATTTCTATTCCCACTCCTAACACCCTCCAAACTATTGAAACCATCAAACCCATTGAATCCATTGCATCCCCATCTTCTACTCCTAGAAACATTGAACCCATTGAAGACACCCAAATCCAACCCCCTTCTCCAACTCCTAGTATCACCAAAATCCACTCATACCCTACCATATTTTAGTTTCTTCTTTCCTATCCATTTTTCTGTGATACCAAGGCATCACCTACTAGGATTTTCTTCTATCAAGTCATTTGCATTTCCCTTTTCTTTGAAACACTACTATTCTAAGAATATTTTGAAGAGGGGCAAAATGTAGACATCCGAATTTGACCACTCGCATATGGTCAAATTAACCCTTGCATTCCTCTATCCCACAACCTTAAGCCATATTAATTAAATAATTTATTATTTGATTAATATTTCATCCCAACTTAATGTCCCCTAAGGTATTTAATTAATTAATCAAATATCTTAACTCATTCTTCTTTAAGTTAAATTAAGGGTTAATTTATTTAATTTAGTCACATTATCTAAATGAATTAAATAAATTTTTAATTCATCTTCTTCTCTCTCCTCATGTCAACATTCTCCATAATCCCCTTTTAATCCAAATTAATATAATTAATTTGTGATTAGGGTGACATCCTCCATAATTTACCACTTGCCCCTAATCTTTCATTAACCCATCTAATCTTGCATTTGCACAACCTTAATCAATGATTTAGGCTAACCTAATCCTCATTCCATTTATGGCATGTGTCCTTAGCCAACCATTATTAAATGCTTTTTCATTTTGAATAAGGCATCCTCTTCCCCATGTGAATTTAAAATTCACATTTATTCCACCCATGAATTTTAAGAAATTTTTAATTCCTTCTCTCATCCCCATGAAAATTTGTGAGTAATTTTTAATTCCTCAATTGTTCTCTCAAAGTACATGTGGACAAAGACCTCCTTTATGAGGAGATCTTGTCCGTTCCCAAGGTACTTCGTAATACCTCCATATCAACTCCACTTCATCCTCCCTTGTACACCTCATCTGACACATGTAATCATTAGATGGCTTATGAGATTCAAATGAATGTGGGCCATTGATCTCCTCCACCTTGGATGCATATCATCCCTCCATTTTTTTAGATGCACTTCCCCTAAAATTAGTGATTTTGCTCCCATTTTGGCAAGCATTCAACCAAGCCAACACGTAGCCAATTTCATGCACTCACACACAACATAGCATACCTCCATTGTTGTAGCACTTTAGAGCCATCATCTTGCATCCAATCCAATACCTACATCCACC
This sequence comes from Sequoia sempervirens, assembly GCA_007258455.2. Classification (NCBI taxonomy): domain Eukaryota; kingdom Viridiplantae; phylum Streptophyta; class Pinopsida; order Cupressales; family Cupressaceae; genus Sequoia; species Sequoia sempervirens. The sequence goes on along the minus strand of VDFB02000017.1, from coordinate 39,702,485 downwards.
TTTTCAATATCTACCACCTTAGCTTCATTTTCCAGTAAGATTTAAGTTGTTTTTCCAAGCAAGGAGCACACAAATCATCAATCAAAGGGCCAACCAACTCAAAAATTTAAGCAAGGTAAAAGGTGTCATTTTCTTGTATTTTTTTGAATTTAACTTAGGAAAATTTTGAGGTGTTGGAATGTTTTCTTTGTTTTGAATTTCATTCTATTTTGCATCATTAGAATAGGGAACTTCACTTGTACACAGAAACCACCAAGAAAAGGACACATCACAAGAATAAAGAAAATTGTGTAGTGAAACATGAGTGTCAATGTAATGTAACATGTGAGTAATCTTAAGGCGTGTCATCCACATCCCAATCTTGCTCTTATATGTACATGAAAGGAAGTCAACTAGCCAAAAGAGACAATGATAAGTAACATACAAGGACAAGGCTACTTAACCCCTTGCCCCCACTTAGTGCAGGATAAGGATGAGTCAAAATGAGAGTACCAACTAGAGGATCTAGGTGCTTCAACACAAGGAACAACACCACAATCCTTAAGATGTTGAATTTTATTACTCAAAGCCTTACATTCATTAGTAGAATGACCATGAACTCTATGATATGGAAAAGATGAATTCTTATAGTAAAATTTCTTTCATATTCTCAGAGGGAGGGATATCAAATGATCTTGGAGGAGTCTCGATAAGATACTTTGTTGATCAATAATAGAAGACGTTGCTTTATTTGGCAAAAAATATATCTTTGTACAAGGTGTCATACTTACACAAGACTCTTTGGATTATGAGATTTTGTACTCTCTTTTATAGGAGGGTGTAAAATCTATCGAATTCAAATCATTAGTGTTTTTTGTGATGACATTGATATTAAGTAAATATTTCTCTATTTCTTTTGTTTCTTTCAAAGGATAATAATCAAGGTCACTAGTGTCTATTAGTTCAAGATGCATTAATGTTAAATTTGGCATAGAAGTATCTTTTATAATAGTGTTGACATTAAGTGAAGGCTTGTTTGTTTCTTTCGAGGGACAATAACCAAGACCATTAGTCATTCATTGTGTGTTAGGATATATAGGGACATAGATACCTTATTCTCTAGGACCAAATCCTTTTCCAATATATCTAAGTTGTTTCATAATTTCATAACCTTTTCCATAAAAATTTTTCATTTCTTTTGAATTTGGTGGTTGCTCATAATTAAGTTCATTAATGTTTGTTGTGTAATTTTCTTCATCTTGTAAAGTGGTTGAGGTTCTTCCAAATTTTGTGTTGACATTACCACTTTTTATTTTCCCTTTTCAAAATCTTTGTTTATGATCTTGTATTCACCCATGAATGATGTGAAATATAAGGAACCCAAATCATCTTCTAATAGCTTTGTGACTTCCTCAATATTTTTTTCTTTATCTTGAATGGGTTCCACTTGTGTGGTTGGTGTTAATGTTTTCAAAGGATTTTCCTGGTCTTCTCAATGTTCAAACAACTGTTTGGTTTAGGGTCAACTTCAAGTGTGTACACTTTGTTATTGTAGACATACTTCAATATAAGATGAAGAGTATAAGGTACCCCATTCTTTGCATGAATCCATGGTCTACCTAAAAGAAGGTTGTATGACATATCATGAGGCATAACATGGATCAATGTCTCTAATGTGGCCTTTCCATCTATAATAGGAAAAGTTATCACACCAAGAGGTTTTTTTCCTACATTGTCAAATCCCCTAATAGATAAAGAGTTAGGTTGAATTTTTCATTTATTTATGCCAAGTCTATCCAAAAGTTTCACACTACACACATTCAGAGTAAAGCTATTATTAACAAGGGTTTGATTTATTCCCATCCTATTATAGATAGCTACTATCATGAAGGCATCCTTTTTCTTTCTCATTTCCAAAGGGGGTAGCTCATGTTGATGAAAAGTAATGTCTACATTGTTCATATTTATAGCTTGAATTTGGGTTGCTACTTTATTTTACTACGCATTAGGAGTTGGGTAGGAACTTGTTGTAAGGGACTTTGAATCATGTTATGATAATGAGGGGAGGTTTGAATAAGGTTCCATAAGGATATCTTAGTAGGAATATTCTTCAGTTTTTCAATGAGATCATACTCCTTTCCACTTTGTAAAGGTAAATAAGGAGGATCAAATAAGATAGAGTTAGGTAATGAGAGGGATGTTGAACGTGTTTTTCTTGGTTGCAGATTGTTTCTAGTGTTATATATATGAGAAATAGTATTATAACTTGGCTACTATAAAACATTGTTCCTATGTGGGTAAAGGATAAGTTTAGGTTTGTTTTTCAGTTTGTGGTCATTGTTGGGGTTGATAAAGAATTAGAGGATTCTTAGGATGTCCCATATGGTATGTAGGAGTTCCATTAATCAAGGGGGATCTAATGGACACTTGTGCATGCATAACCTTAGTGGTTGCAATTTGATGCCTTTCTATTGAAGGGCAATCTAGCGTCATTTTTTCACCATCATCTAAGGATGCAAAATTACTACTATTTGAAAGACATGTGTCAATTCTCTCATTTTCTTCCATCATGATATCCTCCCTAGGAGGAGATTTTTTTGGAGAACTACAAACTACTTGTTCATGACATTCAAAGGTTGATTCTTCTAAAATGACTTCATCACAAGTAAGGGAATCATCAATGGTTGGATTATCTTGCATATCAATGATGGAATTATCTTGTTCAATAATGTTTTCCCTAAGGGAGAGAGACAACTAAGATTTTCATGAATCTCATTGCTTTGATCTTCTAACATCAAAGTATCTTCTTTACCAATAGTATAGGTATTTGGAGAAGAATAAATGTGATTGTCATGTTTATCTATGATTTCATCCTTGTTTTCTAAGTTCTCATTCTCTTGTACCCTAACATCTACCCTAGTAGGAGAGATTTAAAGATGTTCATCACATTCCATGGTTAGATTTCGTAAAGTAGATTCATCACAAATAGGGAAGGCATCAAGAGAAGGAGAATCATGCTTTTCATGCTTACCAATTATTGAATATTCTTGTTTGAATAGGTCTTTCCAAATGTTAGGGACATTAGGAAGGAGAGAGATAATGTTATAACTTTCAATTCACATGTACTCCTCATAAATGTGATTTTCATGATCTTTCTCTATTGTATCCTCTTTGAATACTAAAGTGTTCTCACAATTAGGGGAGGTGTTGAGGGATGAATTTAAAATAAGTAAAGTAGTGGAAATTATCTCATCTTATTATGTTGTAATATCTTTCCAAGGGGTAGGAGGAGAAGGGAAAGCAAGACTTTCATGATTCTCAATTATTGCATTTTCTTTCACCAAGATACCTTCTTCACTAATAGGAGAGGTATTGGGAGAAGAAAAACTATGATCTTCATGGTTATCTATTCTTGTATCCTCTTCTATCAAATAATTCCCAAAACTAGGAGAGATGAGAGGGCTTGTAGGTTTAAGGCAGGTGTCAACATTTTCATTCTCTTGCACTAAGATACTCTCATAACTAGGAGATGTATTGAAAGAATGACTAAGATGCTTATTGAATAAACTTGGAAAAGATAGATACTAACATTTGTGAAAAATAATCAAACCTTAAAATGGAAAGAGACTTAAAATTCAATGTAAAGACCTAGAATGAACTATGAAAATGTAATGTTCATATTTCAAATAAGGTAATTTACTGATTACACTATGCAATAATGTGAAAATGAAATGTTGTAAATGAAAATTTGGAATTAAGCAATGCACATGAAATAACCAATTTAAGCTAGATCTAGTGAAATGAATGTAACAAAAACTCAACCAATTGAAATAGATAATGAATTATAGCAAACAGAAGTGTAGAAATAAGGTTTTCAATGCTATAAAAGGTAGTTTTAGGGCTGATCTAGGACTAATTTTCCTAGAGGGCGTATGAGTCTTAGTCAGGGTTTTTAGAGGGGTCAAATGTTGGAAAATACACAACATAGAAATCCCAAACAATAGGAAAAACTACTTGTACTAGGACTAAATCACCCAAAGAAGCATATGAGTCCCAAATTAGGGTTTTTGTACAAATTTCAACAAATTTTAAGTGAATATTAGGTTCTCTATTTTGGATAATGTCTAGGCTAAGTGCAAATGTAGATTTCAGATAAAATTCAATGATGAAAAATGCAAAAATGTAGCCTATATGTAATTTCACTAATGCAAAACACTAATGTCGAGTTAATGCAAATTAGATCTAGCACTATGATACACTCCAATTTAGAAAAGAGGCATTCATGTTAGGTTCACTAAAATGTAAGAATGAAAATAAGGTTTCCCACCCTTGGGGAGATGGAGCATGGGGATAGTGTTCCTATTTCACTATTGTTACACTCAAGGAAACATTAGAGATCTCAATCTGAAGATAGCAAGGGGGAAATATATCTTGCAATAAGGTATCCTAGGGTGTGATTAATGACTAAAAGGGGGTTCACCACCAAGCTAGGGGTTGGAAAGATAAGTAACTTGCAAGCCCTGATGATCAAACCTAATGATGTGCAAGACTTGAATACATGACCTAAAAATGGATGCAAATCGAACATAAAAATGAGAAATCAAATAGGTGCACTTAGAAACCTGTAGAAGCTTGAAACAAGCTCTAAAATGATGAAAATGTTGATCTTAATGTACACTAGGACTCATATGCCAAGCTAGGCATATCAGTCCTAGACTAGGGTTTCTATGTGGAAATAGGAATCTAGAACTATTGAATTAGGATCTACAAAAAATACCTAAAAATAGGTATACTGGGACTCATATGCCACAAGTGGCATATTAGTACCATTTTGTTGTGAAGTGTCCTAGGAGAAAAATTTTAAATTGAAACTTTATGAGCCTTTGAAGATGGATCAAATAAGCCTTTTACCACTAGTTTAATGTAGATAGGATAGATATCTTGCTCTAGATTAGAGTTTTCATGAGCCTTGAAAACTTTACATGAAAATTTTTGAAACTTTTACAACTTTGCAATATTGATGCTTTTAATGGCTTCAAATCCACTTTTTTTCAACCTATAAGCCTACAATCACACAAAGAGAGAAAAAGTGTTGTTTTGATAGGGAATAGGGGTTTTCCTTGGTCAAACCTCATTTAGGTAATTAAACCAAATGATTAAACGATGAAATAAGGACATGAAACATGAAACATGAAACATGAAATGATGATACCATGGATGATGCCTTGGAATACAAATCTGCAAACTAACATGAAGTGGCTATGAAGAATGCAGATTTTGATCTCAAATTGGATGTGAAATAATGATTGCAAATGGTTCTTCAATGCTACATCAACAACATTAACTCAACCACATGCTTGATGCATAATGTCTTTGACATGATGATCACTACTACATAAAGAGGGGTTTAAAGACATTAATTTAAGACAAAACTATTACTTTTGTCTTAAATATAAGTTTTATGTTTAAATTATATTTTTAATTTTCTATTTGTCTTAAATTAAGATAATAAAAAATATAATTTTTCTAAAATAATTTTTTTATTTCCCTCCCTTCATTCATTTTCCCTCCTCATTCAACATGCATTTTCCTTTTCCCTCTAAAGATGGAATCAAGCTAAATTTCAATAGTAGGTTGCGTGCAATTTTATGCAACAAAAAAGCCATTAGTGGTGGTGTGAAGACTCTAAATTTTGCAATGAGACTACTTGAAGTCAATTCTTCTATTGGAGAAGCCCACGATCTAGAGGAGCTCGAGCCACACGCTACCCATTACACTCTTCCCATTGTGTCTACATAGAATGATTCTACCTCCCACCACAGAATGAATTCGTTGAGCAGAGAGCCACAAAGGTGACTGAGACGTGAGCGCAAGAGTGAATGGGTTTTGAGAATTCTAGTTGTTAATGAGGTTCAACCTTGTAACCATTTTTTATTTTAATAGAATGAAGTTGCATTTAGTTTAATTTGTATTCATGGTTCCAATATGTTTTTGGAATTCATCTGATATCGTGACTCAATAGTGATTTGTTTAGGTTTAGATTGTAGTCTAAATGCCTTATAGGTGTTTCCTCTGTGCAGCCTCTGACGACCTCAAAACCCTTATTCTCTGCTTTGATTTCCAATATTTTATATTTTCTATGAGTCAAATGGAAAAACCCTATATTTCTATAGCACAACATAACCACTCTGCAATAGTTTAATTTTCTACCTCTTTTTCTATTTTGTGCCTTCTACTGCTTTACATTTCTCAACATGTTGAGTCTTCATTAAATTTTATTTCTTTATAAATTTCCCAAAAACGTTAAAATGGTTGATGGACTATCAATGTGGTACACGACTGCTCATAAAAAATAATGGTATTATCAAAAGAAAATAGAAGGTAGGTAGCAAGGGAATTATCATTGACCTAGGTGCATCAACTTATTGATAATAGGGTAGTCACCAAAAGAAGAGAAAGAGAAGACACAAATTGAAAAAAGAGAGATGGTGCAGAGGTTAAGGTAGTGGCTAAAACAACATAAGGGACATCAGATCCACTAAAACAACCTTGATTTTGTTTTAAGGCCTTCCCTCCTTCAAGCTCAAAGGTAGAATTAGTTTGTCCACGTCCAAACAAGGCACACCAAAAGTAGGCCCCACCACCATTGGTCCCACTCACACCCACTCCAACCTCTGTCATTTCCATCATACAATATAGATAGGCTCTTTTTTCTTTCAATCAAAAGATGAGAAAATTATTGAGAATTCTCTACATAATGTAGATGACAAACCAAGAGCCTGCCTAATATGGTTTCCATTGTGGCCAACTTCACCTCACAATCTAGGGAAAACACTTCTGAAATATGCACTTCTGGAGGCTGCTTACCTTCATCACACTTCCCATTGTATGCTTCAATGTTCTATAATGTCATGCATCCCATCCATGGATTGTCATACAGCTGCAACGATGACGATTTAATGTGGGAAGTTCTATTCTTATTAATCATATCAACTAGCTCCTCAATAGGGTTACCTAGCAAAGTTAAAAAGTTTAAACTCTTAGATGAAGATGTTCAATTGCAATTGAGATAGTTTGCACAATTTATCCTAATTTTTTCACAATTGTAGAAAAGCTATAGTATCTAAATACACATTCATTGATAGGCTTTGTAGATCAATTGGCCTAACAAACATTAAAAAAAAATTAGCATCACCATAGGAATCTATGCAATGTGAATACAATATCAAATTTCAACACAAAAAGAGTTAATCTATAATAGGAATCTAATTATGGTCAATATAGGAAATGTGATAAAATAATATGTTGTGGTCTCACCTACATTAAATAAGTAGCAACTTTTCCTATTCACTTTTAAAAATACATGTTTTTTTACAAACTTGGAAAGTAGTTGTTTGCTTAGCATCTTGTAGGAAAGCCCCTCTTGCAACTAGAGTAAATTTTTGCTCTATCATTCATAGGTACACTATTCTTGGCCTATCAACTACATTGTGTAGATCCTGCTAAAGCCTTTACTCAACATCTTTTAGGAAAGCCCATCTTGCAACTAGAGTAACTTTATGTTCTATCATATATAGTTACACTATTCTTGGCATGTCACCTACATTATGTAGAGTTTTCTCAAACCTTTACTAAGAATTTTGTAGGAAAACTCATTTTGTAACTAGAGTAACCTCTGTAAGGAATTATTTGAGAGAAGATTCTAATCCTAATGTTGACAAGAAAATCCCAATACCTTTTCCAAGGCCTTTTAATTTGTTCAACACAAAGGTCTGCCCCAGTTTATCCCAATACCCTATTAGCTTGTTGAGTTTTTAATCTATCAAGCAACTTAGTTGATAATTTTATGCTCACTAACCAATTGTGCTAAACTTATCTAATGGGCATCATTTACAAAGAAAAATGTAGAGAAGCACCAATATGTTTTTTAAGACACATTTTCTTTCAATTTCGGCAGAGACTTGAAACTTAATGGGGTGAATCACTAGTTGGAGGATTGTAAATTTCATATGAATATCATGAAATCTCAAGGAAACATTAGTAGTATCATACCATCCCAATTACCTTTTTAGAATAGTAGTACCCAATTCCCTTGTCACCACTATGTCTCTCTCTATCTCTCTATGTCTCTGTCTCTTCTATGAGAAAATTCTATGTCTACAGAGAGCCTTGTGAAGCCACTCCATCCTTTGTTTTGTGCCTTATATTCTAGGATACTTCACCAAATACTAGAGAATAAGCCTAGATCCATGCAAACTTAATATGTAGTTTTACCAGGGTGGGGTAGGTCAAATAGCATACCACTATGACAATATAAAGTCTATGGGTTGATGAAGATTGACTCAAAAACTCTAGTTAGTTGAACCCCAACAACCCAATTCAATTAAATCACAACAACCCATCAGAATATTTACCGTGTTATTTTATTTTAGCCATGGTGCACCCCTAATAATAGTCATTCATAAAATGAGGATAAATTTCCCAACTCAAAGGGGTATACACATTGGCAAAGTGAGAAAACTATTGTACATGCATGCATTTCCAAATAGTAAATTCAAATTGCTAGCTTATAACATTCAAATATGCATTATTAGCATTCAACTTGGCCTTATCTAATTAATATCTCAACACCTTGTCTGTAACATATACTCCCAAGAGGCATGCTACTACTATTTATATTCTTTTACTTCCATTCTATGACACCATAGCTTGATGTTTGCAGAAATCACCAAGCTATCTTATTTTAATATATTAATACACTAAATATTAAATTAAATATATTAATATATTAATATTTAATATTTTATTATATAATTTATTTTTATTCATTTCTTCATTATTATTGTTGATATATTTTTAGTTTCAATTCTATTTGTTCTCTTTTTTTTAGTTTTTAAGTTATAATCTTGGGTATTTTTATTATTTTATTATTTTATTATTTTTTACTTGCTTGGCTCTTTTTATTATTGGTTTTTCCCTTATTTTAAGCTTATTAACAAGCTTTAAATATTATACAAGTTTGATTTTTTATCTTTAATCATTAATATACTAACATTTATATTAATATATTTATTGTTAATTTCTTAAATATGCTAAATAGTAATAGCATTTTTAGTTTCTTTTTCTTTTTCTTTCCATTTTAATCTTTTTCTTTTAAATTATATATTTAAAAATTTATATTCATTATATATGCTTAATATATTAATATATATTATTGTTTAAAATATCATTCATCTCATTATTTTAATTTGTTGTAAGTATGAGCTAGTTTGGTGGTGTTGTCATTAATGTTGTCGTTGATGTCAACATAGTTCAGTATGTTTCAAATTGTGCATGTATAGCTGAGATGTTGAGATGTTGTGAGTACAAGGAGCTATCTTTATAGTGTTGCAGAAGTGTTGGTTTGATGAGTTTCCAAGTGATTTTGAGAAAATTAATAAAGAAGTCAAGTCAGAATGATGAAAGTGTTCAGAATGTGCTCCAATATGTGCTTTGCATTTCTCCTATGTTGATCATATGCCTGTGCAGATATGAAGGATTGGTAATGGAAATCTCATGGTAATATCTCCTGAGTTTTAGCTTTTGGCTTAATGGTATGTGAAATTTACGTTCACTAGTATGTGAACTATTATGGCAAAGTTGGTTTTTTGTGGTCTAAGAGAAATATTATTGCTCTACATTTTTTCTATGTTTCATTTAATATCTTGTGCTTCTAGAATACATCTTGTGAATACCTTTTATGTGCTTTGGCAAAAAGGTTTGAAGTTTGGTGATCTAGAAATCATGTTTCAGTATTTTGGTGTATGTTTGCTCAGTTAGGATGGATTGGTGAAAGGTGTTCAGTGATTGAAGCTTGTTGTTTTGCCACAAATGTATCTAGAAGATTATGAGATGTATTCTCATGCATAAGGAATATTTTTGTGGCATTCGCGTGTCATCTTCTTGTTGGTAAGTGTGTACATTAATGTTCTTTTGTGTTTCAATTACGTTTGGCCAACCTAGTATTTACACTTCATTCGAAGAATAAAACTTAATAAAAAGAAGTGTGTGATTTATTCGAGATACTATTTTTTATCTTGAATTTTTTTATTGGTCCACTCTTATTCCTTTCCACCATGGGAATTTTGAGTTGCCAACCTAATTTGAATTGATGAAATGATGTATTATGGCTGACCTTGGAGGAAGTTTCTAAGGTTAAGAATGGTATAAAAGTAAGTTGAATTGTGAATAGATGTATGAGAGTGTGATGCAAAGTGATGAAAGTGTGCCATAAACCATAAGAGAAGAAGTGTGTGTGAGTGAGTTGTGATAGCAGAGTTTAGTGTGTTGAAGGTTGTGAGTTGAAGGTTTCTACAATCCTGTGGATGTACATTAATTGATGTGGTGGATCTTTTGTTCTCTTTCGTATCTATAGGTAGTGAGCCTCCCTATTGGACAGTGAATCATTTCTATAGGCAGTGAGCCTTTGTACTTGGACAATGAGTCCTCTTTGAGTAGTGAGCCTTTGTATTCTATTTATAATATTTTATATTGTGAGTTAACCCTCATTGTGGTTTTTCCCTCATTGGGTTTTCCACATAAAAATCTAGTGTTCATTGTGTTGATTTACTTTCTATTATCCTAGTTTCATGCTATAACTTAATAACAAAATAATGTGGTTGTGGAATTGATAAGTGTTAAGTTTTAAGTCTAAATTTTGTGACAACTGATTCACCCCCCCTCTCAATTTTCCTATGCCTATTTAAGAATTGGTATCATAGGATTGGTTCCTTGGTGTTCGATGGAACTAACTACAATGACTAGAAGGGGAAAATGAAAGGATATATTATCTCTCTTAGTTTCAAAACCTGGAAGGCAATTGAGAATAAGTATATAGCCTCGTCCAGTAGTCTTATTACTGCATATGATATTTTTTCTTATGAAGAAAATGAGAAGGTGAAGTATGCTATTTGTAACGGATTGTCTAAAAATGAGTGAGATAAAGTTCTTTCTTTGGAAATTGCTTATGAGCTTTAGAAGAAGCTAGAAGACATGTATGAAGGAAATGAAAGAGTAAAATTGGCAAAGAAGCTAGTAGAAAAGCATAGATTTGTGAATCTGAAGATGGAAGAAGATGAATACTTTACAAGTTTCTTTCACATGGTTGAATTGACTACAAATGAAGTTAGAAATCAAGGAGGAAAACTATCAGATGAAGACATAATTGAGAAGATCCTAATCACCCTACCAAACTACTATAGTGATAAGATCTCAATGATTGAAGAGATGTATGATCCTAAGAAATACACATTGGAACACTTGTTTGGCACCTTGCAAGAATTTGAATTGAGAAAGTTTTGGAAAGAAGCTAAGATGGAAGAAAAGACAAAAACAACATTTAAGGAAATGAAGATTGAAGAGGAACTAGATAGTGATGGTGTTGATGAATTGGAAGCTAACTTCACCAGAAAGCTGAAGAAAGGTACTAGAAATTATAATGGTATGTTTCCCTTTAAATGCTTTAGTTGTGTTAATATTGGTCATTATGCTTCAAGATGTTTGAATAGGGCTGCACATAAGAAGAACAAGGATTATAAGGATAAGGATAAGAAATATAAGAAGTTGTACTATGTTAAAGAAGAAGAAGGAATTTCTAATGATGAATCGAACAATAAGGTTGATGATAGTGAATGCTTATTTTTAGCTCTAGAAAGTAAATTTGTATCCAATAACCCTGGAAAATGTGTAAGCAAGAAAGCTCTAGAGAGTAAAAAAAATAGGATGGAAGGTACTTTAGTTACCACTTTTTATGCAAGACAGGATGAAGACTACTAGGTTATTGATAGTGGATGTTCAAATCACATGACTAGAGATGAGAGTAAGTTCACTAAACTTGAGAAATATGATGGTGGACTAGTTATAGCTAATATCTATGGAAAAGTTTCAATTAGTTTTGATGGAGTGCATAGTACTAATGATGTATAATATGTGAAGGGTTTGAGGCATAACCTTCTGAGTGTTGGTTAGATGTGTAGCAATGGTTTTAAACTTGTGTTTCAGAACAATACCTATGAAATCAGAAAAGTATCCAGAAATGGAGATATGATTTTTGCTAGAAGAACTCATGGAAACATCTATCAGTCAAAGGGAGTTGATGGTCATTGTCTTGTATCTCAAATTAGTGAAAGTTGGTTATGGAACTGGAGAATGGGACATGTTAATTTTGATAACCTAGTCAAGATCATTGCAAAGGAGATTGTTCGAGGACTACCTAGAACCACAAGACTTTCCAATGCTATCTGTAGAAGTTATCAATTGGGGAAACAGACAAGATTCAACTTTAAGGGAAAATAGCATTCTACTACTGACATGCTGGAGTTGGTACATATTGATCTTTGTGGTCCAACAAGGATTGGAAGCTTGAATGGTGATAGATACTTCATGTTTCTTATTAATGATTATACTCAAATGACATGGGTTACTTTCCATAGAGAAAAGACTCGGGCCTTGGATAGGTTTTAGGTATTCAAAGTAAGAGTGGAGAATGAAGTAAATATAAAAAATCAAGTGTTTAAGATCTAATAGAGGTGGAGAATTCACTTCTAGTGAATTTAATACATTATGTGAATAGCATGGCATAAGAAGACAATTTTTTTCTTTGAGAACTCCTTAGTAGAATGGAGTAGTTGAAAGGAAAAACAAGACTATACAAGAAGTTGCTAGAACAGAAAGAATTAAATGTACTAGACGTATACTGGAGAGATGAGATACATGATGTTGCTTATATTCTTAATAGAGTTTAGATCAAACACAATAGCACAAAGACACCTTTTGAGTTATGGACCAGTAAGACTCCTACTGTGAAATATTTTAAGGTATTTGGAAGTAGATGTTATATTAAAAGAGATGATGAACACCTTGGAAAGTTTGATGCTAGATGTGATGAAGGAATCTTTCTTGGATATTCCACTACTAGCAAAGCATATAGATTCTTTAACAAAAGATTGAAAAATATTATTGAAAGTGCTAATGTGAAAGTTGATGAAGATGTGAGATGGGGTTTAGAAATAAAATAGCATAGACAAAGTGATAGTCAACACTTCTAAGCTATAAAACCTCATCCAAACAAGAGAATAAAATCATATGAAAGGAGAAAAATGAAAACAATGAAATAAAGTACTCCCCATTGAACTTGAATCACTTCTCTTGCTCTCCTTCTTCTTGTTATGCAAATTTTCCCTCAGATTTGTTGAAACACTTGTGCAAAACCTTTAAATGGTGGCAAGAAAGTTGGAGACAATTAGCTGTTAAGCTGAAAATGGAGAAGGAAGGTTGCTTTCATAGACAACCTTTTGAATGGACGGCTGAGATTAATCCTCTAGAAGGATTCCAAGATCAATGGATGGGAATGCATGAGAGGGATGTTACGAAATGGATGGTTGATATTAAGTCTCAGAAAAGATGCCAAGATCAACGGTCCAAAATTGATGCACCAAAAATATGCTATTCTTGGAGGAATCATGATAGACATGCATGCAAGGACATGCAAGCTATGATAGGAACATGCAAATTATGACATTAAATAATGAAAGGTTATCTTTGACCAGGTGGAGGTATATCTTTATCTTGATGAGGAAGGGAATCCTAATATTTTGTGGAAAGCCTATCTTGATCATTGGATATCATGGAATCATGAGATGGTATGAATTCATTAGATGAGGTGGAAGGAGGATTTGGAAGGATACTTTTCTCTTGAGATGGAAGGGATTCATCTTGAATGAAACAAAAAGAGATAAGGGGATTATCGTGAGGTTCTTGAGAGATGGGATCTTGGTCAAATATTGGAAGGGGTTGTGGAATTTTTCTATCATTGGATAGAGTGGAAAGAATGCTTTGATCTTGATATGCAAGGGGGTTTATGCTAGCATGCTTTGGACTAAGAGATTGAGATAAATCATTGGATGTAGATGGTATGATAGGAGAGGATGCTTGAATAGATTTGTTAACTTGGGTGAAAGACTCATGAGGTTTATTTTGACTTATGGGGGATGAAGATAGATGCATGACATGGTAGGATTACACAATATCATTTGTGTTTGAGGATTTAGATTTGGGTTTCTCATTTGGCCTTTGTAGAATTTCATGGACATTAAACTTGAATGATGTAGTTTTGGATGAGGATAAAGGCTTATGAGATGATTGCATCACTTCATTCAAATGTTGGGATTCAAGTTGTTTTTCAAGCTCTTTCAAATGATGGTCAAGATATTCAATCCTTTGGTTTCATTCATAGGTCGTAGATGAATATGGAGGATAGCAGTTCGACATATTTGGTTGATGGTTTTGGAAATGTTTTGAGGTCGATTGTTTGTGTTTAGATTTGTGAGTGTGGTGAATACTATTTGAAAATCTAGAAAACTCTTGACAAGCACGATGTTTTGGTGTATGCAAACGCACGTGAGACAAGCACAATCCTAATAGGCCAATAGGCCAAGGGTTTGTATACTTGATATAGCCCACTGATATACCCCGGATTGGTGCTAAACACCTTTCCTTCTCGAGAGCAGATAGCTTAGAATTTTGGTGGCATTGACTCCCCTCCACAACTCATTAACATCATTCGAGCACACCAACTTCAAATTCTTGGGTAGTGACTTCCCAAGAACTGCTATCTCTACTCAAGGGGATCAATAGTGAGTGTCTTCGGGCATGATATTGTACCTTGCACTATACCAAGCAACAACTGAAGAATGGTTGGCCTCTAAAATAAAAGCTATTTAGTACGGGCATTTCATTCGTAGGGCATGATCCATGCGGTGAGAATCCCCTTTCGAATCCATCTCGTCGAAACCATATGCGTGATTCTTGGGCTTTCCCTAAGAATCCACTTTTATATACTGGCTAGAAGTCCCTCAGGTTTAGGGTGCTACCGATTTGAGTCATCCTAGGGTGAGTACTTTTTCCCACTATAACAGGCCCAAGTTCTAGTCAATAACCATTTCTCTTACACCTAGGATCGCTTGAAAGCAGAAGGGGAGAGGATACTTCAATTACTAAGTCTTAAAGGTTACAAAAAATAAAGTGGGTCTGGTTTTCTGATCACCTAGTTTTCACAAGGTGAGAGCATAATCACCTACAACCTTCAAGCACATTCAAACAGAGTCAAGCACATGTTCATTTTAATGTACCCATGGAAGTATTTTCTAAACTAGAAATTGTAAACACGTTGTTTGAGAAATGAGTCTTCAACTAACGAAGCTGCAAAATCACAAATTAGTAGTTTCATAAATGTCTTGGACCAACGAGAAAGCTGCAAAAACCTAAGTTAGAACAAGAGATTAAAAACTAAATAAAAAGTTAGTAAATAACTAAACTAGAAAATAAAAAGACTAAACTAAACTAAGAAAAATAAATTAAAGAAAACTAAAAACTAAGAGTTCAATTTTTTTGTTGCTCCAAAATAAGTAGTTTTTGAGAGCCCCACTCCAAAGCCACGCGCTACAAACAAAAGATTAGTAAAAAAACTTAAATGAAAACAGCAAACTAAAATAGTGATAACTTTCTCAAAACTAAACAAAATTTTAAACCATTGATATCTATGGAAAGCTAATACATAGACCTTCAAAACCTAGAAAACATTTTGTAAAATCCCACAAGACAAAAGTGTTACAAACAAAAGAAAATTTGGGTTTTAAGAGTTAAATCGTAAAAACTTGTGATCACTAAAACGACCATAACTTTCTCAAATCTTAATGAAATTTTAAACTGTTTGAAGTTCTGGAAAGCTGATAATGAGGCCTAGAAAACCCAGATAATAATTTTAGAAAATTTTATTCACCAATTTATCTATGCTCAAAAGAAGATGACGGGATTTCATATGAATTTTTGGCTGTATCCTACAAAACAATGAAAACAAACAAGAAAACAAACCAATTTTTCTACAAAATTATAAGATTCACGTCAAGTTCACCAAATGTGGGATGGGGTTAGAAATAAAATAGCATAGACAAAGTGACATCCAACACTACTAAGCTATTAAACCACATCAACAAGAGAAAACAAATAATGGAGAGAATAAAAAATGCAAAACATAAAAGAAAGCACTCCCCATTATGGTTGATTCTTTCTCTTGCTCTCCTTCTTCTTGTTATGCAAATTTTCCCTCAGATTTGTTGAAAAACTTGTGCAAAACCTGCAAATGGTAGCAAGAAAGTTGGAGATAGTTAGCTGTTAAGCTGAAAAATGGAGAAGGAAGGTTGCTTTTATAGACAACCCTTCAAATGGACAACTGAGATTAATCTTCTAGAAAGATATCAAGATCAATGGATGAGAATGCATGAGAGGGATGTTACGAAATGGATGGTCGAGATTAAGTCTCAGAAAAGATGCCAAGATCAACAGTCCATAATTAATGCACCAAAAATATGCCATGCATGGAAAAGCTATGATGTCGACGGCTATGACGCCTGACAGTTATGATAGACACGCAAGACATGCAGGCTATGACAAAAATGAACATTATGATAGGGGATTATGATAGAGCATCTTTGACCAGGTGGTGCATAAATAATTTATTTTAAATAATTTATTGAAAAATGGAGAGAGAATGACAATTGGCAAATAGATAATTTATCCAAATTATTTATTTAGAGAAAATGACAAAAGAAACATTTAATTAAATTTATCAATTTAATTAAATGGAGAGATGAAAATTAGACCTTAAATAATTAATTTAGATTAATTATTTAATAGGGGAGGTGGCATGGGATAGTTAAATAATTTTAATAATTATTTAACTATAGAAGAATTAAAGGACCATGAATAGATAAATAATTAATGGTAATTATTTAACTATAGATAAAAAGTGACAAAATAATTAAATAAATAATAATTTATTTAACTATTGAAGAAGAGGGAGAAATTAGTGACTCATAGACAAAGTGACAGCCAACACTACTAAGCTATTAAACCACATCAACAAGAGAAAATAAATAATGGAGAGAATCAAAAATGCAAAACATAAAAGAAAAGCACTCCCCATTATGGTTGATTCTTTCTCTTGCTCTCCTTCTTCTTGTTATGAAACTTTTCCCTTAGATTTGTTGAAACACTTGTGCAAAACCTACAAATAGTAGCAAAAAAGTTGGAGACAATTAGCTGTTAAGCTAAAAATGGAGAAGGAAGGTTGCTTTTATAAACAACCCTTCGAATGGACAACTGAGATTAATCTTCTAGAAAGATTCCAAGATAAATGGATGAGAATGCATGAGAGGGATGTTACAAAATGGATGGTCGAGATTAAGTCTCAGAAAAGATGCCAAGATCAACGGTCCATAATTGATGCACCAAAAATATGCCATGCATGGAAAAGCTATGACACCGACGGTTATGACGCCTGACAGTTATGATAGACATGCAAGACATGCAGGCTATGATAGAAATGAATGCTATTATAGGGGATTATAACAGAGCATCTTTGACCAGGTGGTGCAAAAATGGAGAGAAAATGACAAGTGGCAAATAGATAAGTTATCCAAATTATTTATTTAGAGAAAATGACAAAAGAAACATTTAATTAAATTTATCAATTTAATTAAATGGAGAGATGAAAATTAGACCTTAAATAATTAATTTAGATTAATTATTTAATAGGGGAGGTGGCATGGGATAGTTAAATAATTTTAATAATTATTTAACTATAGAAGAATTAAAGGACAATGAATAGATAAATAATTAATGGTAATTATTTAACCATAGATGAAAGGTGATGAAATAATTAAATAAATAATAATTTATTTAACTATTGAAGAAAAGGGAGAAATTAGTGATGCAATTAGTTTATTAATTGATCAGGATAGAATAAAGATTAGAAAGTGAATTAATTAAATAATTAAAAATTATTTAATTAATAGAGGAATGCGGTCAAACCTAATTGAATAATTAAAGTTATTCAATTATCAAAGGACAACAACCAAGAAAAATGACGCTCGCAGACTTAGGACATTTTTTAGTGTCTACAGAAGACATATGCATAAATATTCAGATAAGTGAAGTTGAACCTGATGTCCTATCTACAAACATGTACTTGAAGAAAACATGGAGAAGGAAGAAGAAGAGAAAGAAGAAGAAGAAAAAATGAACTAGAACCTACTATTAGGACTCCTAAATATGTGCAGAAGAATCATCTAGAAGATCAGATAATTGGAGACAAGAGTGAAGGTGTGAAGAAAAGAAGTAGAGTTGCAATTGAGGTAAATTTGTGTTTACTTTCTAAAATAGAACATAAATTTGTAAAAGAAGCATGTGAAGATGAAATTTGGATGAGAGCTATGAAAGGGGAATTGCAGCAGATAGAAAAGAATTAGACATGGGAACTAGTCCCTAGGCCTATGAATAAAAATGTGATTGGATCAAAATGGGTTTTCTGGAATAAGCTAAATGAAAGTGGATAAGTTGTAAGAAATAAAGTAAGACTGGTATGCAAAGGATATTCACAAGTTGAAGGCATAGATTTTGAAGAAACATTTTCCCCTGTGGCTAGAATGGAAGCAATTAGAATGTTTTTGGAATTTTATACACACAAGGACTTCAAAGTATATCAGATGGATGTTAAGTCAACATTTTTGAATGGTGACTTGGAGGAAGAAGTGTATATGGAGCAACCTAAATGGTTTCAGATGTTTGAAAAATTGGACATGGTTTGTAAGTTGAATAAAGCATTGTATGGATTGAAGCAAGCTCCCAAAGCTTGGTATGCAAGACTGGACAAATATCTGACAAAGCAAGGATTCACAAAGGTTCTATTGATAGTAATCTTTAAATCAAAATGAAAGGTAACAAAATTTTGATTATAGGTGTTTATGTTGATGATATCATTTTTGGTGGAAATGAAGGCATGTGTAAAAAGTTTGTTGAAGAGATGTAGAAGGAATTTGAGATGTCTATGATTGGTGAGTTGAATTTCTTCCTTGGCCTACAAGTGAATCAAATTGATAAAGGTATATTCATTTTACAATCCAAGTATGTAAAAGAACTATTGAAGAAGTTTTGGATGTATGATTCCAAACTGGTTTGTACCCCTATGGTAATTAGACACAAATTGAGCAAGGATGATGAATCTACTAAGACTGTTCAAAGAAAATATAGATCTATGATTGGCGAACTGTTGTACCTTACTGCTACTAGAACAAATATTATGCATGTAGTGTGTTTAGTTTCCAAATTACAAGTAGATCCTAGAGAATCACATGTCACAACTATTAAGAGGATATTTAAATATCTTAAAGGTACACTAGATTATGGACTATGTCATCCTAAGAGTGATGATTTCAACTTGAATGCTTACACGGTTGTTGATTGGGTCAGGTGTGTAGATGACCGGAAGAGTACCAGTGGTGGTGCTTTCTTTCTTAGTGGAAGATTAGTTTCTTGGTTGAGAAAAAAGCAAGACCGGATCTCTTTATCCACAACAAAGGTAGAATATATTGTTGTAGCATCCTGTTGCACACAAGTTCTATGGGTGAAGCAAACGCTGAAAGAAATTGGAGTAATGTGTGATGAGCCTATTTCTATTTTCTGTGACAATACAAGTGCAATATGTTGGAAACAAACAACACTAAGAGGGGGGGTTAATTAGTGTTCTGCAAAAATTAGATTTATTATCTTGATCTTTAACCCACTTAAAACATTCAACCAAGAGAAATATGCATGAACGGAAAAAAAAACAACCACAACACCATAACACAAGGATTTTTACATGGAAACCATGTTAGGGGAAAACCCACGATGGATGGGCAATCCACAATATGATCTGAGTATACTCAAAAGGAAGATTACAATGTGGGAATGCACTTGCATTCACATGCACTGCCTAGAGATCACTACTCAAAAAGGAAAGGCACACTACCTTACAAAGGTTTGTAGTAGATTCAAAAGAATTAACTGAGAGAGTAGCATCTACAAATGCTTGATTACACTTCTAGTTAGGCTCAGTAGTCGATATTTTGTCCTTCCGACTGATTCTACACTTTTGCTTTGCTTTGCTCTAACTCGTGTCACAAAATATTTAATGCACAAGTGAAACTATGCATAATCACTTAATCACCCTTTTGATATTTGTAACACACATTAACACACCTTACTCACACACCAAAATGATATAATTGATCATTTATATATAGTTGCAACTAAGAATTTAATCGCAACATGTCGGCTTCAATAAAACTTAAAAATATTTACAACTGATAGCTCAAATCATGAATAGTATTCAATTTGCATCCACAATGGTCAGCCACAACTTAGCTTGGACCCAAATTAAAATGATCAAACACAAAAATATTTGAGTAAACACTCCTCTAATATCTATAACATGTTATATCAACTGAGTTGTCCACCAAACACTAATGAGTTGAAAAATAACCAATCCGATCTCCCGACTTGCACACAACTTGATACGAGGAATTGAGATTTTCAGATAACATAAGACATAAATTGATCAACCTCCCATGAGATCCACAACTCAAAATAACAATAGAAAATTTGCATGTGAATTGATGAACACAAAACTGTCTGATGCTCTGCTCTTCCTTGATTGTCTTCAATCTATTTATCAGTATGAGAAAATGATGACATGTAGATCCAATCACTGACTAGGGTTGCCATCAATGAAAAAACCAAAAAACATTTGTAGTGTCTCTTTCTAGCAATCTCCTCCTTTGGCATTGATGGCAACAATTAGAGAAAAATGACTAAGTGTTGGATCAGTACCAATGATAATTACACTGCCACTTCAAAACTTCAAAAGGAATCTTCAATCTTAGCTCAGAAATGAAACTCCCCTAAGATGAATATACATTTTTCCCTGTACAACTCTCCCCCTTTGACATAAACGGAAAAAATTGGGGAAACCGTAAAAAAAACCAAAATTTCAAATTGTACAAGCATGATCTTGTAACTTACACAAATTTGAAAACATCTACAAAATCTCTCTTCAACACACTTAAATTTGTGTCCCAAACCCTTTTGAGACACTCCAGAATTGTTATGTGACCAAAAACCAAATAAGATTGTGTTTCTACAAACTCAAGATTCATTGGGTCACTAGCTGCCATAGCATCTTTGGCTTCCTTTACTGCACTCACCATTATTTCAATCTTTGGACCAATTAGTCCTCTAAGCTCACATGATCTTCCTACAATCCTATCATTTTCATGCTTCAATCTCCTTATTTTTTCAAGTAGAGATATTACTTGACCTTCTTGCATACCAATGTCACTAGCTAATAGATCAAAAACATCATAAATGGTAGCCAATTGTTTTTCAAGATCTTTCACCTTCTTCTCATTGTCTTTAGTAAATTTGGACAAAACTAAACATGACTTATAGGCCTTTCCACCTTCAAATAGAGAACCTTGAATATTTTTCATATAGGTGGCTAACATATTTTTATCATTTGCAATCGTTTCTTTCAACCTACTAAATCTTTTTCCATTAAACTCCTATACTTTAACTATGGTTGATTTTTCAAGAGACTCAAAATGATTACTTACAAAAGTTATGAGCTTCTTCAGTTCACCAAAAGAGGAACCAGATGGATCCTTAACATGATTTCACATAATTTTCTGAATTGGGGACAAGGTGGATAGATCAATTGGGCCTTCAACCAATTTAGGACCAAATTATTCTTGTCGTTCCATTTGAAATTTCTTCATTGCCTTGGTAGTGTCTCTTGCTTCCACTAGGATTTCCTTAACTTGAACCTTTTCTTCTTAAAATTCTAGTTCTTTAGTAACTATTTCTTGATTGCCTTTAGGAGCTTCAACTTCTTCATTTGGCATATCATTTCCTTTAGATAATACAACCTTAGGAGCTTTAGTCTCCATAGGTACTTTTGTATTATTCGCATTAGGAGGAATATGAATATCCTTAGTATCTACATTCACCTCGTCATTTACCGGATTAGATATGACATCTTTAGCATTCACTTCTTCAACATTGATCTTGTTCTTTGACATAAATGCTTCTAGGATTTTCTTGGTTTCATCAGCAACAACATCAATTTCACCGATCATAAGTTTGTTCACCCTTGTTTTTCTTTTAAATTCATTATTGGGTTTGTTCAGGAGTGACTTCATCTCCTCAATAGACATTTCTTGACATAAGTCTACAAGAATTCTCTTTCTCATATTCTCTTCTTCTATCCCATCACTTACTCTTCTCATCTCCAAAACCTCATACAGACTCTTAGGTAAACCAGACATAATTTCAACAAGAAATTTATTGAAAATATTCAGATGTTTTATTGTTGATTCCTCAAGAATTCTTTGTCCTGATTCATCAAAAAAATTATACCATTTGCAAAGGGGCTTGAGGTTTCCATCTTTGACAACAACATTCTCAACTTCTTCAATTGTCATACCTGGTTTGTCAATTTTTACCTTCTTCTTTTCCTTTTCCTCTTCATTGGAATATTTTCTCTTGGTTACCTTTGTAGCCTAAGTGTCGGTAGCCTTTATTTATTTCACACCTTCATCCGACTCATTCTCCTCATCTTCTGAGAAGGCTTCATAGGTTCTTGTGCTCTTTCTCTTCTTCCTCTTACTGGAAGCCTTGTCTTGGGTTTGCACAGGAGTTGGCTTGGCTGCAAGAGTGGATAGGGATGGAGAACTCCTTGTTGATCTAGTATGGGAAGAGGATGTTGTCAGGCTAGTAGATTTGGTTCTTGCTATCTCTTTTCCCACTTTATCTTCATCTCTCATCCTTTTGGCTTCTTTCAATGCTTCTACAGATACACCCAAACTTTATGCAATGACATCCACTTATTTTCTTACTCTTATGACAAGCTTTGGCTTCTTTAGCTACTCATACACCTATATATCTTTTACAGCATAGGTTCCAAACCTCTCTTTTACTGGATGCAAATGCTTGCTCAACAAATTTTTTCTATATGTCTCCAAGATGTTCTCCTCAACTTCATATCCCATAGGCATAATCCATATCGTTTTGGGATTAGCAGCTTCCATTAAGCATTGATTAATATCCACCATGAAATAGATTGTATCTTTGTACTTCTCTACAATTGAAGTAGGAATCCTTTCTCTTGCATGTATCATACTCTAAAATTTTTTGAAGTACCCTAGAGGGTAGTTTTTCTTGTCTGACTATCACCAATTCCATACAATGAAGCTCTTATTTTGAACAGCTATAGGCTAATTACTTTTCCAATGAACTTTCCTAGCACCCAGAACCTCACTCATGAAATAAAAGAACAAATACAATAGAAAATTACCATAGTTAAAAGAGTTCTTATTGTCTTTCTTAATCTTACCTAGATTCTCTATCAGCTAACTTCTAGGTATGTGTAGGATCATGATGGGCCAAAAAGTGGCAATATGATGGGTATGTGGCTGGCGACATTTTTTTACCCAAAATTGATGAAACGAAAAGGGTTTTTAAAGGAGATTCTCATTTTTCCACCAATATAAATTATGCTTTACTTTGAATTTAATAAGTAATTATTATTCATTTTCTATTTGAATTACGATGAAAGTCCTGATTGATAGGATGATTGAAAAAAATCTATAGCTTTCAAACGGTATCACATTTTTTGAATCCAAAACATGTGTCACATTCTATGCTTCAGATAATATAGGATTAAAAAAATAAAAAAATGAATTTCATGAATTTTTGACCAAGTTAAGGTGGTTAGACATACGAGTTTTTATATTTTTTAAAAGTTGTAATAAAAAAATCATAATTAATTATTTACGTAGAAAAAAATTACAAAAAAATATGCATCACATTGGGACATGAGTCATCTACTTATATCTAAAATATTATAACAAAATATTATCATTTTATTGTGGTTAGGGTGGTCAGACAGACACCTACTTATTTTTTCCCTAAAATTTAAGTACTATTGCATTGAAATTTCAAATTTTCACTATATAGATTTTTTTTTTTAAGAAAATCTAGTAGTTTATAAACTACATTCAATTTTCTACAGATTCTATTCTTACATATTTTTGAAATAATATAGATAACTAATTCAAGTTTTTACGTCAAGTTGCCTAACTGATTTTTTTGAATTTTTTGCCACTTAAGGGCTTGTTTTTTCCATGATGATCCTGCACATACCCTTTTAAGTAGCTCACACAAGTCATAGTCTGCATTTTATTTTACCATCTAATCAGCTACATAAATGGTCATACCGGATACTAAATTATCTTGGTTGGAGTGGTAGACCTTGTAGCCAATGACCATCGATGCAAATTTCACATCTACTTCAATAATATCTTCAATTTTCATTGCCCTTCTATCAAATTATGCACATGTTGCATCAATAACTGTCTGATTCTTTACAGATTTCAAGATTGGCAGTCCATCGAAGGAATTTATACCTATGATAGTGCTTATAGCCTTTCATAATATTTAAAGGTATATTCAACCACATGAACTAGGAATGAACTCAACTCAAAATATATCATACCTATTCACTTTCCTCAATTATGGGGAATTTCACAAACTATGTGAACTTCTTCTCTTCTAGGGTTTTGTATTCCTGCTTAATAGTGAATTCCTCTTCAATTTTATGGTTGGAATACAAATTCAACATTTGTGAGCTTCCTAACTCTTCAATATTAGCATGAATGTAAGCCCTAATGTCTTTAGTATGCAAGAAACCATATGGTATAGACAAAAATGCACCTAGGGGCTCGGTCTCAATAGACTTAAAAGGAAGCAACTTGAACTTCAGATAGGGTCTATCCTTGACTTCAACTACCAATGGAGTCACCATTTTTACAAATTCACAAATTTGTAGGTTTTTTTGATAAATACCTCTTCGTCAAATCAGAGTTTGATTGTTGAATCTTTTTCACACTTGAATCTCACCGCAATTCAACAAAGTTCACCCCAAAGCTCTCCAAATTTCCAAAATGCAAAGTGACAAATGAAGGGTAAAAACTACCTTTTATCATTCAGACACCTAACCCTTTTTTTGCAATAAATGCTTTTACCTTGACTCATCTAGTTACCCTATTTCCATGCACTATGATAGATAATTCTTTTGCAGATCTCTGGATACTATATAATACTTTCTCCAATTGGTTGAACAGCATGTGAAAATCATCTATGCACTTGTTGGATTTATCCACCTTTTGGTGTTAGTTACCAGCAAGGGGTTAAGAGATTTTATTGATAGCTCCCCCTAGGCCAAAGGCCTAAAACTAATTCCTGGAGGAATTACCAGAAGTAGATTCTGGTGTTGGAACATTTCCTTTAACATAGGTATTCTTCTTCACCCATTTCTTCTGCATTTGTAATGACTTTACCTTCCCTTAACATCCTGTTGCATGTTTTGTTCTACTAGACCTCTTCTACTCCAAAACAATCTAGCAATGTGACCAAATTTGTTGCAGTTGTAACACACAACATTTCTCTATCCAAACCTATTGTTCCACTGATTTTTCCTTGATTTTCATTGGTTAGAAATATGCCCAAGTGTATTGCATGCATAGCATCTGAAATCTCTATGAAATTTTTTCATCACATTTTTGCACTCATTTGACTTATGACCAAACTTATTACAATTAAATCACTAACCTGATAATGATGGTCCACTTGGATTCATCCTGCTTCTACACTAAGAATCCATATAACCAAATTATTGCAAATAAAACACTAACCATTGAATCTTTGAGCACTTGGTTGTCTTGTTGGATTCCTTCTAGCTTTATTCATCTAATTTCCTTACCTGAATCTCCCTTGTTTAGATCTGGAAGTTTCTTCTTCTTCATAGCCAAGACCTCGCTTGTCACCATCAGTCCTCTAGCCTTTAATTAGTTCATCAAGCTTGGTTGAGATAGCTTTGAATTTCTCCTTGTACTCATTTGCAGCAGTAAGTTCATTTTTGAGATCATCAAGTTATTTTTCAAGCACTTCCTCATTGTTTTTAGATTGTTCCAATTCATTGTCCAATCGGCTGTATTCTTCATATTTTTCTTTCAAGGATTGAGCAATATTTTCTTCATTCTTCCTTTTATCTTCATTCTCCTTGGCCATTCTCATCATGATAGATTCTATCTCACGCTTTAGGGAAACATTTTCTCTAGAAAACTTTTCAAATTCTTTTGTTTTCTCTTTCAAGGCATGACTCAGTTGTTCATCTTCCATGTTTCTATTTTTCTGCTTAAGCTGATCACATAATTCCTTTATTTTCTCCCTTGATTCATTGATTTTTTCATTCAATGACTAAATGAATTTCTCTGCATTCTCAAGAATTTCCTATAGTTCATGATTCTCAAATTTTGAAGGGTCAAGATCATCCAGGGCCACCAAAAGTTGTTGTTGAATACTGCTTGTATCCATTGAAAAAACTTTCCAAGATCTCCCCAAGCTGTTAGACTTATTTCAAGGAATTAGCTATGATACCAATTGTTGGAAACAAGCAACACTGAGAGAGGGGGTGAATCAGTGTTCTATAAAAAATAGATTTATTATTCTGATCCTTAACCCACTTAAAATATTCAACCAAGAGAAATATGCATGAACAGAAAGAAAACAACCACAACACCATAACACAAGGTTTTTAATGTGGAAACCCTATTAGGGGAAAAACCACAGTGGATGGCTAATCCACAATATGATTTGAGTATACTCAAAAAGAAGATTACAATGTGGGAATGCACTTGCATTTAGGCACACTTCCTAGAGGTCGCTACTCAAAAAGGAAAGGCATACTGTCTTACAAAGATTTGGATTAGATCCAAAAGAATGAACTGAGAGAGTAGCATCTACAAATGCTTGATTACAGTTCTAATTAGGCTCGGTAGTTGATCTTCTGTCCTCTAGATGATTCTACACTTTTGCTCTGCTTTGCTCTAACTTGCATTAGAAAATATTTAATGCACAAGTGAAACTATGCATAATCGCTCAATCACCCCTATGATATTCACAACACATATTGACACACCTTACTCAAACACCAAAATGATATAATTGATTATTTATATATATTCATGACTAAGAATTTAATCACAACATGTTAGCTTTAAAAAAACTTTAAAATATTTACAACTGATGGCTCAAATCATGAATAATATTCAATGCACATCCACAACGGTCAACCACAACTTAGCTCAGCCCCAAATCAAAATGCTTGAACACAAAAAAAAAATTGAGTAAAAACTCCTCAAATATCCGTGATACGTTATATCAATTGGGTTGACCACCAAACACTTATGAATAGAAAGATATCCAACTGGATCTCCAGACTTGCACACAACTTGATACAAGGCACTGAAATTTTTGGATAACAAAATTCATACATTGATCAACCTCCCATGAGATCCACAACTCAAAATAACAATAGAAAATATGCATGTGAATCGATGAGCACAAAATTTTTAGATGCTTTGTTCTTCCTTGACTATCTTCAATCTTTCTACAAGTATGAGCAAATGATGATGTGCAGATCCAATCACTAACTAGGGTTTCCATCAATGACAACACCATAAAACATTTGTAGTGTCTCTTGTCAACACAATAAATTTTTTGAAGAACTTGATTATGCATTCAAGAACAAAACACATATCTATCAAGTATGACTTCATGAGAGAAAAAGTACTTGAGAATGAGGTCAAATTGGAGTATGTAACAACAAAGGAACAAATTGCAGACATAGTTACTAAGGTTCTTTTGAAGGATACTTTTGATCATCTTGGGGAGAGGTTAGGGGTCATTGGACCTCCTAACTAGGTGTGCATGAAGGTACATTAGTCCAATGAATTCACTAATTCTTCATTTATCTTGACTGATAAATGGGTCTACTCCACAAAGGGAGTAGAAAAAGGTTTTCATTGTTGCAGTATGAGTGTACTCCTAAGGGGGATTAAGTAGTGTTGTTTATCTTTGCCATTTATTTCAAAGGGGGAGTGAAAATCATGTAAAAAACTGTTGTAGAAGAAGAGAAGGTTTTCTATACAGATATTGTGCAAAAAAATTTTGTCTTTGATGGTTTTTCACATCATGTGTTTCCATCAATGACTAAGGGGGAGATTGTTGCAAGTATGAGCTAGTTTGGTGGTGTTGTCATTAATTTTGTCATTGATGTCAACACAATTTAGTATGTTACATATTGTACATGTATAGCTGAGATTATGTTGAGATGTTGTGAGTACATGGAGCTATCTTTATAGTGTTGTAGAAGTGTTGGTTTGATGAGTTTCCAAGTGCTTTTGAAAAAATTAATAAAGTGAAGTCAAAATGATGAAAGTGTTTAGAATGTGCTCTAATATGTGCTTTGCATTTCTCCTATGTTGATCCTATTCCTATGTGGATCTAAAGGATTGGTAATAGTGATCTCATGGTAATATTTCCTAAGTTTTAGCTTCTGGATTGATGGTACGTGAAAGTTACGTTCACTAGTATGTGAACTATTCTAGTAGAGTTGGTCTTATGTGGTCTGAGAGAAATATTGTTTCTCTACAGTTTTTCTCTATTTCATTTCAGATCTTGCAAATCTAGAATATGTCTTGTGAAGTTATTTTCTATGCTCTGGAAAAAAGGTTTGAAGTTTGGTGATCCAGAAGTCATGTTTTAGTATTTTCGTGTATGTTTGCTCAATTTGGATGGACAGGTGAAAAGTGTTTAGTGATTTAAGTTTTTTGTTTTGCTACAGATGTATTTGAAATATTTTGAGATGTATTCTCATACATAAGGAAGCATGTTGTGGCATCTATGTGTCATCTTCTTGTTGGGAAGCATGTACATTAATGTTCTTTTGTGTTTTCATTAGGTTTGGCCGACCTAGTGTTTACACTTTATTTGAAGAATAATATTTAATTAAAAGAAGCGTGTGATTGATTCAAGATATTATTTTTGATCTTGAAATTTTTTTTATTGGTCCACTCTTATTCCTTTCCATCACAGGAATTTTGAGTTGCCGACCTAATTTAAATTTATGAAACAATGTATTGTGGCCAACCTTGGAGAAAGTTTCTAAGGTTAAAAATGGTATAAACGCAAGTCAAATTGTGAAGAGATAGATGACAGTGTGATAAAAAGTGATGAAAGTGTGCCACAAATCATAAGAGAAAAAGTGTGTGTGAGTAAGTTGTGATAGTAGAGTTTAGTGTGTTGAAGGCTGTGAGCTGAAGGTTATTACAATCGCATGGATGTGCATTAATTGTTGTGGTGGATCTTTTGTTCTCTTTTGTATCTGTAGGTAGTGAGCCTCCCTATTGGATAGTGAGTACTTTTTGTAGGCAATGAGCCTCTGTACTTGGATAGAGAGTCATCTTTGGGTAATGATCCTTTGTATTTTGTTTATAATCTTTTATATTGTGAATTAACCCTCACCGTGGTTTTTCCCTTATTGGGTTTTAGATGTAAAAATCTAGTGTTCATTGTGTTGATTTACTTTCTATTATCTGAGTTTCACTCTATAACTTAATAACAGAATAGTGTGGTTGTGGAATTAATAAGTTGTGAGTTTTAAGTCTAAATTTTGTGACAACTAATTCACCCCCTTCTCAATTTTCATGCACTTGTTTAACATAATTGAAGTGTTTTGTTTTTATACTTTAAATATATTAATATGCTAAATATTTAAATTTAGTTATTTTTATCCTTAGTAGTATTATATTAAGTTTTTTATTTTATTTTTTCATTTTATTAATTTTAGACCAATCTTTTAACTTTGTATTTTTTCTTTACTCTTTTTGCTAGTAATTTCTTTTAGTTTATTTGTTTAATTTTATTCTCTTTTGTTTCTTCCTTTTCTTGTGTTTGCATTTCTTGCTTTCAAATTCTTTTAATGGCCAATTTCTCTTTTCTCTCCTTTGTATTTTTGGGTATTTGGTTATTTCCTTAGGTTGCTTTTTCTTTTTTTTTGCTACCCCTTCCTTTTGGTTTTTATTTTATTTTTTCTTATTTTAAAAAATATATATTTGTCATCCCTTGGGTCATGTGCACCTCCTCCTCATCTCCCTTTAACCATCCTACCTCTTTTTGTACCAGTTGGGTTTGCAATAAACCATTTTTTCATATCCTTGAGCTCTCTATCTTGATGATGGATCACAAAGTGTGATCCGAAACATTTATTTACTACACTTGATTCAAAAGCTTACACACAATCAAATCCAGAAATAACTATTGATATTCTTATGGATTGTGGAAATCTAATAGCATTGAGATTATACCTAATCAAAATTTATGAATATCAATAGAAATTCCTCTTCATATTTTTGCTAGATTTGAGGGCCCTATTGCTTTTGAAGATGAATAATAATTAAATTTAGAGGAAGAAATAGTTTTTAAATATCAAAACTTTGCTATATTAGCATGCATATACATATCATGGGTATGAGTTGCAACCAAGTCTAGTGATATCAACAAAACAATGTGGGTAACTGAGCAATAGATCTTCATGCCTATACCTCTCCAAAATTGCTTCCAAATGGCTCAAAACCAAAGAGGCCAAGAATTTTGGTTAAAACTCAGGCTCATAGACATAGGTTACATAACTATGGCAGACAGGAATCTGCTAGTAACAGATAGAGACTCAAAGTACCTGTGCTCTCCCTATTTGATGAATATATCATATTAGTGTTAGCCACTAAGGATGATGTGAAATCTTAATGATTTAATTCTAGGTATAGATAAACACATCCGCAAGTTACATTCCTTGGAATTTGCACTATCTACAACATTTTGTTTTCCAAATCAAGATTTTACATTTTCCATTTGTGAACAATACCTACCTAGCAAAGCATAAGGATTTTTCTTTTTCTTATAGGGAAAAAATTTCAAAACCTTAAAAGCTGGGAAATCCCTTTGCAATTGAGGAATCTAAAGCCTAGTGCCTAGTGAGCTTGAAATGGGCACCTTATAATTTATTCATTTTATTCTAAAGTGAAAAGATTATTTTTATATTTGTTTAAGTCAGATATTTTGATGGTTATTTATAAAGTTAAGGAGAACAAGGGAGCTCATCATCAAGCTTTACAAAAAAAATCAGAAGAATTCATCATTAATTTTTTTAAAACTCATTCATCAAATCTGAAAACTAGAATGATTTAACCTCTTCTTCTATTTTATTTTATTTCACTTAATTTTGATATAATTTAAACTGTAATCTATATTTTTTGGTACATATATCAATAAATGCAATTTATATGAGCAATAAACTACTACTCTTATACATGGGCCACTTATTATTAAGCATAATTGAATAGAAAATAGGTACAACTAAGTCTAAATGCATATTATCAAATAGGTATGGCAGTCAACTACTTTTTGGGCTGACCTTTAGGCATGGTTACTAGATGTGTTACAAATTTGAATTCAATAGACTTAATGTCATTCAACATTTAATTTATTGCACAATGACTCACCCTCTTTGTCATTCCTAAGTGATATATCAATGATTATAAAATATCCTCATTTGTTATTATTTTTAATGTAGGGTTTCATTCCTCACCATATATCCTCTCAAATAGAAATAGTCTTGGCTATGTTGATTTTATCTTAGTCTTGTAGAGCTTTGAGAAAGTAATGATTAGTATGTAAAGGTTTGAAGTTACATTGTGGTTTCTTGTCTACCATGTGGAATACAATAATAGATAATTTAAACAAGTCCACTTATATTTTTTCATCAAAATTTCTTCTTTCCAATTGATGGCCTACTAGTAAATTGACATTGATGTAAGAACAGTATATTCAAAAAATAGCTTTAGGTGCATTGAATTTTTGGTACACAAAGTTCTGGTTTGTAAAAACTTAAAGAAAGATTTGAGTTTAGAAATATAGATCATTTATATTGGTTTCATCCCAAAATTCCTTCTCAATTATTGAAATTTGATGTAATAAGAAACATATATCTACATGTTTATTTTGGTTTCAATATTTAAATTTTAGGAGTAATCTTTGTGGTTTTGAGACTTCTAATATTGGTTTCTTATGTATTTTGTAACATTTAATTTTATCAACTTTTTAACTCCATTTCCTAATTATGAACCATTGCTTTTGTTTTTATTATGAAATCATTTTGCTGCATGATTTTGAACTCTTAAAATTTTATATTTACTCACTAGGACTCTATGGCTGCAATGAAATTGTGGATGAGTGGATAAGCTCTAAATAAATTAAGTCGATCTGGTAAGAAGTTGATAGAAGCTACTGAAGTTTCTCATTTATTGAACAAACAAGGAGAAACCAAGGTTATGGTTGGGTTCTTGCCAAGTGATTCTTCTCAAGTTGAAATTACAGAAGGTGAAACATATACCTTAGGCCATGAAAAATTGGAAGAGTCAAATCATTCTAGCTCTAACTAGTATTTTAGCAGACAAGAAATTGAAGAAAAATTTCCATCAAGGAAGGATAGTATTGATTTGAAGAAGGAAACATATTTCAGAAAGTCCTACTGCACATTTCTTCAGGACTTGGGCATGAGACTTAAAGTGTAAGCCATATTTCAATCAATATATGCAATATTTACTCCTCAAAAGTAAAGGTTTCTTTCAAGTGTCCATTTGTAGAGTTATCTTTTATGTTGTGGACTCTACTTGTAATTGAATTGTATGATTTTGAATAGGTTCTTAGGTCAAATCCACTATACGAAAGAAGCTAGTTTATCACATTTATATTTTTATCAAATTTTTCCATATTAATTTAGTTATTATTTATTTTATTATAATTTAAGTTTTTTATTCCCATTTCAAATTAGGTTCTGCATTGCTTGAGATATTTGATGAATTACAATTTCTAGCACAATATTCTAAAGTCAAGTTGAGAATCTTATGCACCTATGTTGAAGGTATTGTTTGATTAATAGACTGTTGGTTATACATTTTCTATTCTACTTGTATATGGTTGGGGGAAATTCATTTTACATTTAAATATCTTAGGACATTATCCTTAAAAATATGTTTTCATCCCATTTGAAACTATTGGATATTTTGAGGATTTGTTCTCCAGGTTGGTTTTCTCACATTTTGTTGGTAAGGTGTTTATCATTATTTTGGCAATAGAGTTCAGGTTGTACTGCATTGTTCTTATTCATGTATATAGTTCAAATTTATAGTGAAGATCATGTCTAATGTAAACCTTTTCTATTGGACCTAAGAAAAATTTATTGTACGGTAATTTGATTAATGTCTTTTTGCACATTTTTCTCATAGTAGGTTCCTTCATGCTCTTGCCAAATTAGAGGAATCCAATCCAATTCACTACATAAATGAATGTTAGTTGACTATTTGGAATCTTATTATTTAAAAACAAATGTCTTTGTGAATCATTTACTAAATATTCAACCAATATGTGGCAGTGATAGTATTTCTAAAAACTGCCAAAAGGGCTAAAATGGATCTACAATGTTCGATCTACAAAGCCATTGATGACCTTAAGAAAAATATGAGCAAAAATGTTTATCAGGTAACCTTTTACCCATGCTATTAAGAATTTTGTGGATTTTGAAGTGGCAAGGGGTGTTTCCATGGAGTCTTGGTGTCT
The DNA here is from genome assembly GCA_007258455.2 of Sequoia sempervirens. Classification (NCBI taxonomy): domain Eukaryota; kingdom Viridiplantae; phylum Streptophyta; class Pinopsida; order Cupressales; family Cupressaceae; genus Sequoia; species Sequoia sempervirens. Next base: position 39,669,017 of record VDFB02000017.1, on the reverse strand, counting down.
TAAAGATGTTCCTGTAGTAGAAATGATAGGATTTAGGGGGTGATGCATTCACAAGGAACATGGCTAAATTTTTATTTTTTTTCTTCTTTTGTAAATTTAATGAGACTCTTAGAGTGAATATGTGGATTAACATTTAGCTTAATGGTTTATTGGGTCTTGTGTGAATTTAAGTAAACTTAGTTAATTCAAACCAACTGCTTTGGTCAAATGAATTGATTAATTAAGTTCTAGGATTTGCAAAATTCAGTTTGGAAATCCAATGAAATGATAGATAAATTAGTATCAACAATTTTGAATGTGATGTATCAGCTCACTTATCAATGACCTGGCAATCTAGATGCTACTTGAAATATTCCAAGATATTAAGTGTAAAATAATTGTAACGTCTTCTCTACAACACATGTCCATCACAACTACATATCAAAATAAATGAGTTCTTGGTAAGATGGGACAATTCTATCCTATAGAGTGAATTCATTTTTTTTTATTTATGTGTTCTAGTATTATGTTTTTAACTTTCAATAAATAATTTAATTGATTGATTTTGATATTTTTGGGGGAATACATCTATATGGTAATCCTTACATTTGTTCTCCACAATCTCCATGTCTAAGCATTGATATTTTCAATATCACAAGTTTCAAGGAGAAGGTTGTGTATACTGGGTATGTGCGGGATCATGATGGGCCAAAATGTGGCAATATGATGGGTATGTGGCTAATGACTATCTTTTTACCCAAAATTGATGAAACAAAAAGGGTTTTTAAAGGATATTCTTAGCTTTCCATTGATATAAATTATGCTTTACTTTGAATATAATAAATAATTATTATTCATTTTCTATTCAAATTACGACTAAAGTCCTAATTGATAAGCTGATTAAAAAACATCTATAGCTTTCAAATAGTATCACATTTTTTGAATCCCAAACATGCGTCACATTATATTCTTTGCATACTATAGGATTAAAAAAAAAAAAGGATTTCATGAAGTTTTGACCAAGTTAAGGTGGCCAAACATATGGGTTTTTATATTTTTTTAAAAGTTGTAATAAAAAAATCATAATTAATTATTTACTTGGAAAAAAATTTAAAAAAAAAAATGCATCACATTGGAGAATGAGTCCTCTACTTATATCTAAAATCTTATAAAAAATATTATCATTTTATTGTGGTTAGGGTGGTTAGACAGACACCTACTTCTATTTTTTCCCTGAAATTTAAGTACCACTGCATTGAAATTTCAAATTTTCACCAAATAGATTTTTTTATTTTTTAAACAAATTTAGTAGTTTAGAAACTAAAGTCAATTTTCTACAGATTCTATTCTTACATATTTTAGAAATAATATAGATAACTTATTTAAATTTTTACATCAAGTTGCCTAACTTTGATTTTTCTGAATTTTTTGCCACTTAAGGGCTTGTTTTTTCCATGATGATCCTGCACATAACCTATTGCAAACCTTTATGTTTTTTTTCTATAAAACAATGTATGGCAATCACTTTTTTGCTTTCAAATGCATAGAATAGATGAGAATAGTTATATTGTGTCTAGAGGAGACCCTATAGGAGCTATGCAATGGAGAATAGATTCTACACAAGATGTGTTGTAGTTTATTTGTAGTTTACATAATAATCTATATGATATTACCTTCACTTTACATTAAATCAACCTATTTGTAATATATCAAATCTCATTTCCTCAACTTTGATATATCTAACCACTTTTTTAGTGAGTAGCCTAAAAAAGGCTACATAATTTTTAAATATTTTCTAGCTCTATTTTAAGCCTTCGTCTTAGTAGCTTAAGATAATATATGGATGTCTAGAAAAATGAAAAATTATATGTGTCTACTAACTTATCCTTACTTGCATAGAAAGCATAAAGGCTCTTATAGAATTTTCATTTTCCCTCTCCTTTATGTCAATCTCAAGATGACGAGATCTTAATAAAAATTATAGATTGCTACAATTAATGCAAACACATCCATAAATACCTTCATATGTTTCCTTATCCTTCCTTACCGTATATAATCGATTGAATTTCTTTATAGAACCATTATTTCAACTTGTTTACTTCTTGAGAAAATATATACATCTTTTAAAATATTTCCAATTTTCTCTTTTCTATATTTTTTGATCTTATTTTGCATTCAATGTTTTTTATTTGCACTAGGATTTTGTCTTCTTAAATTGATTTGTCTTGTGTCATGTTAGTGTAGTAGATGTAGTGCTACTTTTTTGCAGTGGGGCACAATGTTAGGAATACAGGCATGTTTGATTTATGGGAAGATGCAATTGTAGCAAGAATTGGGAATTCATCAATGAGGATGGAAATTTTTGAATCATCTTTATTGGAAAAGGTACTTTTAGATGGCATGTTTTGATTTTTTTGTAGAATAGTAGGTTTTGTTAGGTCTCAAAAATGCAAGTTTTTAAACCATAAGAGGGTGCCAATCTCTTAATACATTTTTGGCTAATGAATGAGGTGAATATGGTTGATCACCACCTACTCTTTAGGCTTTGCTAGACTTGTGCACGTGTACCTGAGTGACAAGGTAGATTTGAAAGTCTTGAATGTGATCTCTAATATAGGAAATCTGCTCACTATGGCACACAGGTGTGAAGTAGATGCAAATATTACTTACTAGTTCCTAATGAAAATGTTTTGAATAAGAGTGTGAATTGAATTTGTATAGAAATATTCTAAACTTCACCAGTGCCTAATCTATTGGGTGGATGGAGTTGATGAATGAATGATGACTACGGAGATAGATTTGTATGATAGGTAGACTTATTATTCATCTTAACTCTAACTATTGGGAAATTTTAAATGTTTGCACCTTGTGAAAATGTGCAAGTTTTTTTTCCATAATACTCTTCTTTATAAATCCTAGTGTTATTCCCTCAAATTACTATGATGCTATGAAAGGATTTTTAATTCTTATCTCAATGGAAACCAATCAGACTAATTACCTTAAAAGGATTTTTAATCCCTTAGGGAACCAATTAAAATGAATTAACTAAAAGGATTTTTAATTCTCTCTCACCATAACCCAATCAAAACAAATACGCAACAACAACAAATGTGTCCTGAAAAATTCTATAAATTTGAATAACTTGAAAGAACCACTTTGGAGATAGCACAACAACATATAAGCATGAAAATTGACAAAACAATTGAACACTAAAAATAGATCACCAATAAAAATAGTCTCTCCATTATATTTCTTCAAAATGATATTACATTAATAACTGAAATCTTAAAATATGGAAATCGTTGGATGGAGTGTGCAATCTATCTATTCTACTAATGGCAATGATAATGATATGACGATGATGCCAAAACCGAGCCTTGGTTTCCCTTTTTATACAAGAAGCAACAAGCTTCAAGACCGTTTACAAAAGGTTACAACGTTTGTTAACTAAAACTTTTTTAACATAAACATAAAATATTTAGAAGTTTGTTAGTGGATGCATCATAATCTATTAATCTTTAGCAAGTGCTCGTGATCACCAAATACATGTTCAAGAATCATGCACCATGATAATGCATTAATAACTTCCAACCTTCCATACTTTGTTGCTCTTCACTTGGCCCATGCGATAAACATGTTAATCCTTGATACGTGCTTGATATACCCTATCTTTGCATAAGTATCTACATTATTTATGATATCCTTCATTGCATACTCAAGTTTGAAGATTCTTCCTAACTACATATGTGTCCTTTCAAGAACCCTATCTTCATCATTAATGTCATCAAGAACACCTGGCAGGTACTGGGCTATCTCATCCTTCCATACGTCTTGATCTTTCAAATTTGTCTCCTCAAAGAAATTAGGTAGGGCCATACTTAGCGGTTGACTGAAGTCACTTAATTCATGTGTTAAGATGTTATAGAATTTTCCATGTGCATTCGTAAGTTGTTGATATTCTTGGAGCACATTTTTTAATCTCCTTCCTTTACCATGATCTGTAGTCCCACCTCCTTCATTTTTCATTCAGTTGATTGATTCCTATATGGCTGCATATGTTTTTTCATGGATGATCCAAACATTATCAACAAGTCTAATCATATCATCAAATCTTTTACATACTAGCTCAAATGCTATTTCAAATATAGTGCTTTTTTTAGTTTTTTCTTCAATTCTTCTTGTCTATTTTGGATCTTTTCATACTTGTTTTTCCAATAGGTGGTCTCATACATTGCTTCAAGTACCTTTCTTTCATGTTCAATAAATGGTGAGTGAAGTCCTGAGAAGGAAGGAAATCTATCTCTGTAATTGATCACATCTTGCTTTAACCTCTCGTTCTCCTCCACTAGCCCCTTATTATCTCTGGCCAATTTTTAAATTTGAGCCTTGGTAAACTTGGCCATGTTTACATTTAGATTAGAAATCTCCATGGGATTTATATCCCCTACTCTCAATACCAGAAGGTGTCCAAAAATTTGATTGTGATCACTAATAAGAGAATGTCTCTATGTTCCTGGTGGGTAAAGTGCCCAGATCTATAGAATAGTATTATCAAGGTTATACCCTAATCCAGTACATACCTTATCACTAGACTCATCTATTAGTTGCAAGGCCTCATTTCCCCTTCTCAAAAAGCTATCAAATAGAATGGTTGAGCTGGTGTCCCACCTTGGAAGAAGCATGACCCCAGCTTCTTGTAATATTTCTCTTCCTCTTTCAGGAGTCATATTATTTATCTCTTCATCAACCTAATACTGGAGCTCATTCAAGGCATCTACTTCTTTCTTAGGATTGATTTCTTTCAACCTTTCTCTTATTACTCTTCCTTTATACTCATAAATAAAATTCTTAAATGCAGAGGTTTAAACAAATGTGTCATCTGCAATGAATTCTTGACTATCATGATGTCTCACATCATCAGATAACTCATTAGAAGCTTCAAATGTGATCACATTCCTCTTTGGTGGCTCTTGATACTGGGGTATAGTAGGAATGGTGATATGTGTAACATCCTCCTCCTCCTCAATGACATCTTTGATTATAATAGGAGTGTCAGCTGAGAAGCTCACCTCTGGAGTAGGTTGTGGTGAAAAATGACTTAATGGTTCTACATTCTCAAATTCTCTACTAAAACCAGTATCTATTCTCCTTTCAAAAGCTACAATGGATACATCTTTTATCAACTCTTCTTCGTGTAGAATCATCTGCTCAATCCTTTCCATAGGATCCTGTATTTCATGAAAAGCCTTCACATACAGTGGATTATTGTTTCTTCTCCAAGCCTTGGCCATGAAAATTTTGTTGTAGGTAGCCTTCCTCATCATTACTTGTTTCTCATCATAATTCCTAATGACATCATCCACATGGAATTCATGTTTGTATCCCTTTAGTTTCTGTGAAATCTTTGCATCATAAATGAAATGTTCAGGATCAAATTTTTCTCTCTTATTTCCCAGTGGAAAGCCATAATAATCTATCTTGCTACCAACTAATTCATATCTTGTATCAGCAATGATGGTGAAGTCACCAAAGCATAGAGTAGAGGGCATAAAAGTTTGTCTCCCATAGCTTTTCAAGTGGATGAAGGCTAAATAAGCTAATTTCCTTATAATCTCAAGGTATGCAAGTCTATCTAGCACAATTTTAGGAAGCAAATATGGGGCTGTCGTGAACCCATATACTCTGATTATAGTACAATCCTCAAATGCATACCAATCACCCCAATTGTGGCTTACCTTTCCTTCAGGTTTTTCCTCTTTTGGCCTAAGGAATCTTCTTATCTCTAGAGATAGATTGTAATCAAATTTGTGGCTAAGTGACTCATATAGAGGTTTAACAAAATATTCTTCAAAGTATAAGTAGTGGGATCTCCCACATCTACTATCCCATATGGATGTCCACATCTGCACTATTCTATAATTATCATCATTGTCTAGATCCTTGATTCTTAACCCTTCTCCCCATATTCCTATTACCTACCCTTCATACAATATCATGTGCATGAGAAGTGAATAATGCTTGAAGTGGATGGCATCACTTTTATTCCTAATGGTAATAAGAGTGGTATTAATGGCCTTAGATAAATATTATGTGTAATCATAGGGTCTGGCACCTTGGCTTTGGATATCTGCAACCAAAACCATGGAAGCTATGGTCATGTTGGAAGGGCCATCAATTCCTAGTACTTGGCCAACTAAATAGTTAGTGTACTAGTAATATTCTTCAAATGAATCCATAGGTAACATGGGCTTTTCATCACTAGAAAACCTTCTATATTGATTTCTTGGACCTTTAGGTATGTGTAGAGGTAACTTCCACTTCTCATAGCTAGTATCTATAGTCCAGTATTCTTCTAGAAAATCCCTTATCCGTAATTTTATTTTCACTGATGTATGTAATTGAAAAACCATACAAATGTAATCTCGTGTTATAATAATAAATTATGATCCATCATGAGAGTGGATTTCCCTCATTTTAGGATTGTAGTTTCTAGCTAGTTCTTTAATCAGTTCTATGTTAACAAAGACATTAGGCATCACAAGCTTCACCAAATTCAAATTCCATGGGTTTGAGATTGGCCTATGTTTGTATTTCTTTTTGTAATGATATATAAACAAGTCATAACCCCTATGTGAAGTCCACACATCCCCTAGATTTTTGTGTCTATCTTTCAATGTTTCACATGAAGGGTTTAATTGAGATGCTCTTCTCGACTTTGGCCCAGACCTAGGATACTGATCTATTAAGTCTTGGTTCAATGGCCTAGCCTCCATTTTTTGTATTTTCACTTTTTGTTTCTTAGGGGTTTTGTCCATTTTAAAACCTACTTGTATCGTACTTCAAGTAAATTTTTAGAGAATTCGTTGAGTTGAGCCAAGATAGCTTACTTGAACAAACATTGTAATTCCTAAGCTACTTGTCATCATCAAACTCCATCTTCTCGATATTCAACTACAATTCATATTAATTATTCTTTCTTAGAAGTTATATTTATCAAAATTTGGAATGCATTAGCCAACTCTAGTTCATAAATGGCACTCATTCCACCTTTCTAATCAACTTGCAACATTAATGGCAATTGTCTTTTCGATAACCTTATCAGTCATGTCAACTTGGTGAAACATTATTTCATATTGTTGAAAGGACTTTGATTCCATTGTCAAGGATTCCCATTTCTCTCTTCAATATGTCCCTAATCATCTTTTAAAATTTCAAATAGACCTTTGAATTTCTCTCTTTGATCCTGCAAGATATCCTCGACTGTTGTATTTCAAGTTCTTCACCTTTTTAATATTTTGACATAGATTGTCAATGAGATAGGTAAATATTTCTCCTCGACAAGCTTATGTCTCCTCGACATATCTATGTTTATTCCTTCTGTATACCTTGGAATTTCTACTGCTCTAAATGTGCAAAACAACTAAGAAACAAGAATAACAGAATACCAAGGACACCTCAAGATTAGCCAAAAGAGTGGTTCAACGAAAAGGAATGCAAATAAGATAAAACACAAACACTTTTACCTCCCTTGTTGTTGATACCTCTTTGATTGGCCCTTGCTTTGATTGGTTGTGTGCTCCTTAGATGATTGTTTGAATGTCTAAATGTAAGATTGTAGGTGCAAGATGATGAACAAAGATAGCTAAATGATTGAAAAGGCTTGAGGATTCAAATAGATAGCATGTAGTTGTCAAAATGCAAAGCGTTTGGGAAAGCAAATGGGCAGTATGTAGTTGCTCAAATCAAAAAGTGTTGGAAATGCCCTTGAGAAGGGGGTATTTATAGGAGATTTTGAATTCTCTAGAGAATTCAAGGGTCAAGATTGATCCAACAAGGTCAAGATGAAGGGCTATGGTGGGTTGAGAACCCACAAGCCCTCACATCTTGACATGTGGAGGGTGAAGCGGACAAGAGGATATGAGGTGGAGATGAGTTGTCAAAAAGTACATGAGGTGGAAAAGGACATGCACCTTGGGGATGAGAGGATTTCCACAAAAGGATTTCTTGTCCCCAAGTGGGAGTGAGGGACATTTGAGGAATTTTAGAATTCCTCAAAAATCTACATGGGAAAAGGAAAGGTGGTTGGAGGATAAATGTGAATTAAAAATTCACATTCCTAGGGATGATCTATAGGGTAAAAGGTGGGTCCAAATGGGTGGCGGAGTACGGAGGATGAAAGTCCAAGGTTCTAGAAGCCTTGGGAGAATGGAATGTGAATTAAAAATTCACATTTAAAGGAGAGGAATCTAGAGCAAATAAATGTGAATTAAAAATTCACATAGGAAAGGGGGTTAACATCAAAAAAGGAAAAATGGAAGAATTGACCAAAAAGTGGTGCTAAATTTAGCTAATGATTTTGGTTAAGGTTGTGCAAATATTGGATTAGGCTAATTAACAGAAGATTAGAGGCAAGTGGCAAATGTAGGAGGATGTGACAAGGAGAGAGAAAGTGAGGAATTTTAAATTGATTTTTAAATCAAAAAGAGGAAGAATGACTAAATTAAATAAATTAGTGTATTTATTTAATTTAGAGAGGAATAAGGTAAAAGACAAAGTATTAATTATTAAATTAAATACTTTATCGGTATGAGACAAAGGGTGTAATATTAATTTAATAAATTAATATTATTATGATAGACGTAAAGACAACAAATTTAATCATATGGAAGTGATTAAATTTAGATGTCTACATTTTGCCCCTCTTCGAAATATTGTTGAAATAACAATGTTTCGAAGAAAAGTGAATGTCAAGGATGAAGAAAGGAATGAGGATTGATGCCCCAGCCTGACGAAGAAGAAAGGGGATGCCCCAGTGCCTGGTTTGAAATAGATGGAAGGAAGTGGTAGGGTATGCCCCCTCGAGAGGGCGGTTGGGGAAGAAAGGAGGGGCCCCAGATGACGTCTCGATAGAAGGAAATGGAGGAGACCATTGGAGAGAGGGCAAAAAATTAAGCAAGTTTGTCTTTTGAACGGGGTGGATTGGACGTACGGTTTGCGAATGGCAGCCTCAAGAAGTTGGGGATTAATTAGGGGAATAAAAAGTTAAATAAAAGGAAAAAAAATACCTTTTTGGAGAGGGGGGGTTAAAAAGGTAATTTGAAAAATTACCTGGGTCATTGTTACTGTAGTAGTTGAGAGAAAGAGAGAAGAGGAGAGGAAATCAACGA
>VDFB02000017.1:39637272-39659771 GCA_007258455.2 Sequoia sempervirens | reverse complement strand
GCTATGGTTTGGGAAGGCGTTTTGATAGATTTGCAGTTGAGCATTGGACGACGAAGGTTGACTGGGGTCAACCTTGATATCTCCTCGATCAATGAGATCTTGGACATAATTTTTTAAACCCTGACACTTATTCAAGGAGTGTCCCTTGATTTTATGAAAGTCACAATACTCATTTTCTTTAAACCATGCTGGCTTGGGTTTGGACTCATCGAATGGTTTGGTGACAGGATATGTGATGGGGTAATTGATTTGTAACAATTTATTGAAAACAACACTCAAGGGTTCACCTAATTGGGCGTATTGATGTTTGGTGTTCCCCTGATTTCTTTGGTTTGACTGTTGAGGGGGACGAGGTGCCCCCTGCGGTATTGATATGGCGTTGGGTATAGACTGTTGTTGCCCTTGGGATGCATTAGCCACTTGGACATGTTTGGTGTCTGTCACTCCATCATTCACTGCATTTTTTTTTTGTTCCAAAATCATGATTTATCTCTGAATGACCATTCTTTGTCATGACTGTGTATTTTAATGTGTCCTTTGGCGATAAGGGCACGTTCAAGGATAGGTCCCTTTTCCACTATCTCAGCGAAAGTGGTGACACAGTGTAATCTAAAATTGTGGGCAATGTCAGGATGTGAATTTTCCACAAAAAGAGTGACCATGTCTTTTTCTTTCAAAGGATTTTTCATTCGACTGGCTAATGCACGCCACCGTTGGAGGTAGCTGGTAAAGGTTTCTCCATCCCGTTGTTTCTCTTTCAAGAGATCTAAGGTGTCAGTGTCCTTCCGCAAATTGAAGGAGAAGTAGGAGACAAACTATTCTGATAAGTCTGCAAAAGTTTTTATAGACCCCTTTTCAAGAGTCATGAACCAATCTAGGGCATGGCTTGCTAGACTTCTTGGGAATAGACGTAAGAGATAGTTATTACTATACATGACTTCTTGACACTGTGCATAAAACTCTTGCAAGTGGGCCTTAGGGTCTTTGTCTCCCTTGTATTTGTCAAATTTTGGAATCTCGAAGTGTTTAGGGAATGGGATCAATGAGATGGATGGATCGAATGGATATGGGCATATATCTTCAAATTTGAATGATTGTTTTGTGCCCCCTGCTTGAAGGTCCTTAAGGGCAGCTTTGATTTCCAACAAGTCCGAGCTAGCTGGTGGTGGGTTGGGGGGATATGGATGATAGAAAGATGAGGGATCTTGTTGAAAGGGTGTCAGATTGTTAAAATGTGGGTTTGGATGATTGGATGATCACACGACTTGATGGTAAGGTAGGGGGTTTTGTTGATATGGGGGTTGTTGTTGTGGGGCATAATATGAATTTGTTTGGTGAAGGTGTGGGGTAGGTTGCTGAGGGACTTGGACGGGATGTTGCGTGTTGGCCTGTTGGTATTGAAGATATTGTTGTGATTGTTGGGAGGTTGCATAAAATAGTTGTTGGTGAAATTGTCATTGATTATGGTGGTAGTAGTGTTGTGGAGGTTGCTGTTGCGGCATCGAGTGTTGTATGGACTGAGGTGGGATATTATGTTGTGGTTGGACCTTTGGATGCAAAAGGGACGCAAGAAAGGGAGATATGGTTTGGGTAGGCGGTTGAGATGGGATGCCTTGTGATTGGTAGGATGGTTGTTGTGAAAAGGTCAAAGTATTGGGTATAGGTTGTTGTGGATGAGACGGTGGGGGTTGTGTGGGCACACTTTGTAAAGGAAGTTGTTGGGTTCCGCTCGGAATGTTCAGTTGGGGTGCGCCTTGTGGTGGTATTTGAGGCGGGATAGTAGATTGGGGAACCTGTTGAGGTGGTGTGTTGGTGGTCCCAGGAGGAGGAAGCGATGTAGCAAAGGAGGTACCCCCAATATTGACTGTAGGTGGGTTCAAAGGAGGGGGTGCGGTTAATGTTAATGGCGGAGGTTGCGGAATGTTTTGTGGCATGCCATAAGTGAAAGGATTATTGGGATCGGGCACCTGAGATCCACCTATAACTGAGGTCGAAGCATGTGGGGGATAATTAACCTAATAAAGGATGGCATTTCCAAATTCAGGTTGATGCCAACCCTCAATTGGAGGAACATTGGAAAAGTATGAACCTTCGGGTGCATTTTGGGACCCTTGGAGTACGTGAGATGGGGCACCCTTGTATTTGGACAAGTCAACATTGGAGGGAGGTTTAACACCCTTCTCAATCAAGTGGGCCAAGATTTCTTCCCCATGTTTTGCAAGCAAACGGTCGGTCATTTGCACATTGGCAGGATTACTAAAATGTTCCTCAAGTGTGAGTTCAGGTTGATTAACCATGCTCTCTTCTCCATGTGGCGAGTTATTCTGATTCTCAGTGTTGGAGTGTGATGAAGTACCATTATGGGGATCATGAGTGATGTTGGTACCTTTGTTGGGATCTGATGAGGTGTTCTTGGGATCTTGAGGATTGTTGGATTGGGCATTTTGAGCTTGAAGGTCGGCCATCTTCTTTTCTTGTGAACGGGTCTGAACAGGCATGCAAATGCTAGATGAGTAGGTTAATGTCTTTGTCAAATGATTTGATTGTGATGGAGTGTGGATTGGATATAATTGGATTTAGATTGGATTGGATTGGATTTGATTGGATTTGGATTGGATTAGATTAGATTTGGATTGGATTAGATTGGATTGGATTGGATTTGATTGGATTTGGATTGGATTGGATTAGATTGGATTTGGATTGGATTGGATTAGATTGGATTGGATTGGATTGGATTGGATTATATTGGGTTGGATTGGATTTGGATTGGATTGGATTGGATTGGATTTGGATTGGATTGGATTGGATTGGATTTGGATTGGATTGGATTGGATTTGATTTGGATTGGATTGGAGAGACCTCAAGCTTGATCACGTGAGATTACCTCTAGTAACCCTAAAGCTTTGATTGATTGATAGGATGATTACGGCACCAAATCCACCTTAAGCTAGGAATGGATTGATTGGGCCGAGGATGATAACTTGCAACACCGAATTCACCTCAAGATGGAGGCAAATTGATTGGGGTCGAAGTTAAAGACCAATAATCAAGTTCAAGCGCTATGGTCAATTTAGATAACCACTTTGTAATGCAAGGTTAAGGCGGTTTGGCTATGGGTGGTGTTTAGGAGGTTTGAATGGTAAAGTTGTGATGTTTGTTAGGTGAGGGTATTGACTTGTGAATGAAGAATTAAAATGAAAAGGTAGATTAAAGGTGATTCATGAAAATTCAGAGTGATAGAATGGGGGTTTAAATGGATGAAATGGAGGTTTTGGGAGGCTTAAAATGGTAAAATGGAGACTTAGGATAATAGGATAATAGTTGGGAACAATTAAGTGGTGATTTAGAGGCTAAATGAATCCGAATGGGGTACTTTCAGGGTGTTGACAGCAAAATCAGGGGCGTAGGCAGCGTTCTGCAGTGAATCAGGGGCGCTACCGCCTTTCTGCAGTGAATCAGGGGCGCTACCGCCTTTCTGCAATGAATCAGGGGCACTACTACCTTTCTGCAGTAAATCAGGGGCGCTACCACATTTCTGTAGTAAATCAGGGGCGCTACCGCGTTTCTACGCAGGGCGCTATCGCTCTTCTGCGGGGACAAAGCTTGGTTTTTTTATGGCAGAGGCTATGGCAAGGACACAAAATGATGAAACAAGTCAAAAGTATCAAAATTTGACAGAATTTCTACAAGAAAACACCTCAAGCAAGCACAATCCTATGATTAATATTACGGGTATGGCAAGACAAAGTCTTAATCTAGGATGCACAAGGCTTCTAGGGAGTCCTCGATATACTCTCGGTACGTGAGGCACAACCGTGAACACCAGTCCGTCACAAGCGTGAGTCGGGAACCCCAGCGAGATACTAAAAGTGTCGGACCAACTCTTCACGTCTATCTAGGTATCACCCTAGCTTCGACGCTCCACCAATTACGACGCAACTGGATTGGGGTACAACTTTCGTTCTCCCCCCTTTATATACCCCGCCGGTACACGTGGTTGGAATCGTCCCTTGGGGTGATGAAAACCCCAAGTAGGTCCCACTAAAAGGAAGACACCAACTATTTCCAACTACTCCCCAGGCTCACACGAAGTGCAAGGGGAAAGTGAAAACAAATCAATGCCCCCTTGGGGTAACACAAAAGTAAACAACCACAACAAACAATGCGATTTAATCCCCCTAATTAGACTATGTTTGAGAGCAGCAAAAGATAATTTTTTTGAAAGTCTGATTATGTAGATGACCTTGCAAACAAATGTTAGTTGTCCTCTTTTCGCCTTTGGTCAAATTTTGCCACAATATGCTGCAAAAATGTTAGTGAAAAATAGCAATATTCTTGCCAGAACAACGTTAGAGAGTTATCACGTGAATATAGCAAAAAACTAGAGCAAAAATGAAGTCAAAACATCTATTTTACCTTCCAAACTGTGCTGTTCAGGGGCGCTGCCACGGGTCTGTGAAGGGCACTGCCGCGGTTCTGTGAAGGGCGCTGCCGCACTTCTGTGGGGGCACTACCGCACTTCTGTGGGGGCGCTACCGCACTTTTGTGGGGGCGCTACCGCACTTCTGTGGGGGCACTACCGCACTTTTGTAGGGGCGCTACCGCACTTCTGTGAACTTTTCCTGCAAAATTCTTAACTCGAAGAGACGTTAAATGCAAGACCCGTGTGTGGGTCCCATCGGGCGTGCCAAAAATGTATACCTTGGAATTTCTACTGCTCTAAATGTGCAAAACAACTAAGAAACAAGAATAACAGAATACCAAGGACACCTTAAGATTAGCCAAAAGAGTGGTTCAATGAAAAGGAATGCAAATAAGATAAAACACAAACACTTTTACCTCCCTTGTTGTTTATACCTCTTTGATTGGCCCTTGCTTTGATTGGTTGTGTGCTCCTTAGATGATTGTTTGAATGTCTAAATGCAAGATTGTAGGTGCAAGATGATGAACAAAGATGGCTAAACGATTGAAAAGGCTTGAGGATTCAAATGGACAGCATGTAGTTGTCAAAATGCAAAGCGTTTGGGAAAGCAAATGGGCAGCATGTAGTTGCTCAAATCAAAAAGTGTTGGAAATGCCCTTGAGAAGGGGGTATTTATAGGAGATTTTGAATTCTCTAGAGAATTCAAGGGTCAAGATTGATCCAACAAGGTCAAGATGAAGGGCTATGGTGGGTTGAGAACCCACAAGCCCTCACATCTTGACATGTGGAGGGTGAAGTGGACAAGAGGATATGAGAGTGGAGATGAGTTGTCAAAAGGTACATGAGGTGGAAAAGGACATGCACCTTGGGGGATGAGAGATTTCCACAAAAAGGGATTTCTTGTCCCCAAGTGGGAGTGAAAGGGACATTTGAGGAATCAGAATTCCTCAAAATCTACATGGGAAAAGGAAAGGTGGTTGGGGATATAAATGTGAATTAAAAATTCACATTCCTAGGATGATCTAGAGGGTAAAAGGTGGGCTCCAAAAAGGTGGGACTTGGTCACATGTGGAGATTGTGACAAGTCCAAGGTTCTAGAAGTCTTGGGAGAATGGAATGTGAATTAAAAATTCACATTTAAAGAAGAGGAATCTAGAGCAAATAAATGTGAATTAAAAATTCACATAGGAAAGGGGGTCAATATCAAAAAGGAAAAATGGAAGAATTGACCAAAAGTGGTGCTAAATTTGGCTAATGATTTTGGTTAAGGTTATTGCAAATATTGGATTAGGCTAATTATGAAGATTAGAGGCAAGTGGCAAATGTAGGAGGATGTGACAAGGAGAGAAAGTGAGGAATTTTAAATTTATTTTTAAATCCAAAAAGAGGAAGGACTAAATTAAATAAATTAGTGTATTTATTTAATTTAGAGAGGAATAAGGTAAAAGACAAAGTATTAATTATTAAATTAAATACTTTATCGGTATGAGACAAAGGGTGTAATATTAATTTAATAAATTAATATTAATATGATAGACGTAAAGGCAACAAATTTAATCATATGGAAGTGATTAAATTTAGATGTCTACACCTTCATTGATATTTCTTTCAATAACCTTTATGTGACTTTGAAATGTCAAAGAGACCCATTGTTATCTCTCTTCGATGTCCCTTAGTCTAATCAATAATGTATATTCATAGCTACATCAAAATGTTGAAGAGACTTTCAAAAAGGTTTGCTTGATGTTCACTTGTCTCTTCGATGTGTTATTGTTAGAATTTCGAAGAGGCTTCTATTAATGTTTGTTTGATTCCTTCATGTCTCTTCAAAATTTTGTTCTCACTTGTTCTTACAATGTTGAAGAGACTTCTTCATTTCTCCCTCTAACGTACTAATGTCTCTTTTATATTGCAATTTTCCCTACCATTTTCTCTCCAACAATTTACCATTTATTTTATGGTGATCTCTCATTGTTTGAGAGATGTTTTTCTATTTCCTAAATGCAAAATAATTCCATATTCTTAGAGTATCATTTTCGTTGTGCCTTTTCGGTGAGACATGTTATTTTTTCTCTTTGATGTATCCAAGTCTCCTTGGAATATTGTTCTTTAGGTTTTCGAGGAGACATTTTAAGATGTCTCCTCGAAGCATGAGATTCTCCTTGATATCTTCATTGACCTTCTTCTGACTTTGTCAGGGAAACATTGGCATGGGTCTCCTCGATGTGGCACAATCCTAATGGAGTACCTCGAGTTGTTGAGGAAGCATTTCTAGAGGGATTTATTTCAAAATAATAACAAGAGAGTTTATTTTGTGATCTATTTTGTGATCTACACGGATGGGGAAATTTAATATTCTAATATAGTAAAAATAAGGGTAGTGGGGTTTTATAATGGAAATGGAATGCAAAAAATGTGTAGAAACCAAGGTGGAAATTTTAGGTCCAACAGTGGCTCTGATTGGGGATGAATGAATGTAAGGTCATTGCTAGAATCTAGAAATAATCTCTAGGAGGTAGACCATGGATGAAATGTGATGAAGTTGAATGGGATAGGGTGGGGACCTAAACTACTGTGCATGGAAAAACTATATTTCAGGAAAAAAAGTGTTTTGAAAATTTTCCATGCACTGGCAATTCCTGATCTTCTCCTGACATGTTTTGAAGATAGTAAGAATCTTCACCACCTTTTCCTGTAACAAAAAATGATCCTATTTAGAGAGCTTCAAACTTCCCATGTTTCCCTTTATCTTGACACCTGGGTATGTGCAGGATCATCATGGAAAAAATAGGCCCTTAAGTGGCAATGAAAATTTAGAAAATTTAGAGTTAGGAAACCTGACATAAAAATTTGAATAAGTTATCTATATTATTTCAAAAATATGTAAGAATAAAATTTGTGAAAAATTGAATGTAGTTTCTAAACTACTAAGTTTATTTTATTTTTTTAAAAATTTATTTGGTGAAAATTTGAAATTTCAATGCATAGTACTTAAATTTCGGGAAACAATAAGAATTAGGTGTTTATCTGCCACCCTAACCACAATAAAATGATAATATTTTTTTATAAGATTTTAGATATAAGTAGAGGACTCATGGCCAGATGTGATATTTTTTGTAATTATTTTCCAAGTAAATAATTAATTATGAATTTTTATTACAACTTTTAAAAATATAAAAACTCGTATGTTTGACCACCTTAACTTGGTCAAAACTTCATGAAATTCATTTTTTTTAATCCTATAGTATGTGAAGCATAGAATGTGACACATGTTTTGGATTCAAAATATGATACCATTTGAAGTTATAGATGATTTTCAATCAGCCTATCAATCTAGACTTTAGTCATAATTCTAATAGAAAATGAATAATAATTATTTATTAAATCCAAAGTAAAGAATAATTTCTATTGGTGGAAAGAGTTTCCTCTACAAACCTTTTCATTTCATCAATTTTGGCTAAAAGAAAAGTCATCGCCACATGAGTGAAGTCTAGAAAAATAAGGTAAGTTGTCAAATACGTTTTTGCATTGACTTCTTAGGATTGGCATGTCCAAGCCAAATTCCAAAGGAAGCGAGGCTAATCCCTAGGCAATAAATTTTGTTTCAAAAATATCGGATACCTCTTTCAAATCGGTTATCCATTTCAAATCGGATATCTGATTTGGTTTATATATGATTTTAAAAATGTTATACACTTTATAATATATGATTTAGAAAATGCAATAAATATTTTATAGTTTATTTTAATATATCTAGTTTATAATATACAATATAGTTTATAATTTAATATATAATATATTATATTATTATGTATAATATTTAAATATTATTTTATATTTTAGTTAGTGTATATATATATATTACTAATATATAAAATATTATATAACTAATTAATATTACTAGCATATAAAATATTTAAATATTCTCTTTCCCTCTCTCTCTCTCTCTCCCATTATTCCCCTCCTAATTATCTCTCCCTCTCTCTACCCTTCTTCCCCTCTTCCCCTCCCCTCTCCCCTCCCCCTCCTAACTTTCTCTCTCTCTCTCTTTCTCTCTCTCATCCCTCCCTCCTACCCCCTCTGCCTCTCTCAAGTCTCTCTCCTCACTCTCCTATGTCTCTCCACCTGCCTTAGCCCTCTACCCTTAAAACTTAAATGCTTAAACCCTTAAACCCTCTACCCTCTATCTCTCTCCCACTCCCTCCCTCCCTCTCTCTCTCAAGACTCTCCCTCATACCCCCTCTCCCTCTTTCAGGTCTCTCTCTCACTCACTCCCTCTATCTTCCTCTCCTCTACCCTTAACCCTAAACCATAAACCCTTTGTGTGAACCCCAGCCTAGGTACCTACAAAACAAAGAAAATAAACACTTCAAGTTAGATTTTGCAAGCATAAACAAGGATTCGCCATGAAATCCATTTACAACTTCAAACTAAGAAATAAAAAAGGAAAGAACACAATGCAAATGATAAAACAAAGATGAAATCCTAATTAGAAGTGAAAACTCATAATCTCATGGGGGAATTGGTGCCAATTTGATGTGAAATTTTGGCCCTTTCCCAATTCCTATGATGCAAGCTTCGAATGTTGAAGATATTGACCCACTTTGTTGATGAAGAATGAAGACTCTTAGTCAAAAATCTGCAAAAAACCTAGCTATGACTCAATGATGATGGATGAAATTCAAGAGGTATTTGAGCATGGTAACTTTGTTTGGATTGTGGATGATCTAATGAGGAGAGGATCCCTTCATTGATAGATGAAATTAAAGGATGAATGTCCAAATTTGAACAATGTGGGACTAACATTCATCCAATGACAAGATGCCACTTGTCATCATGTGAATGGAGGAAGCTTGAGCACATTTTGATCAATGTGCAAGTTTGAAATTTGAATTTGATGAAATGACATGTGAGAGGGAAGGGAATATAATAAATGTTACTTGGCTCAAGGCAAAGGAAATATAATATAAAATTATTGCTTTGTTGGATGCACATGTTGACTTCGAATTTTTGAATTCAATTTGAGAGAATATTCCAAAAGATGCCTTGTGAAGAAAATAGAGATTTAATAAATGAATTAAATCTATTTTCATGTGCAACTTGCATTTTCTAGAGGATGTGACATGAGATTAGATTAAATTAATCAAGGGTTATTTAATTTAACAGGAGATTTTGATGATGTGACTTATTTGATTTAGATTTATGGATTTATTTAAATTAGATAAGAGAGGAATATGACAAGAGATTAATTAAATAAGGATTTTGATTTATTTAATTAGAAGGGATTGTGTTAGATTAAATCAAATAAGGTTTTAATTTATTTAATTTAATAGATATATTTTTAGAGATTTAATCAAATACGTTGATTATTTAATTAAATAGGGATAATTAAATCAGATGAATTGATTTAATTAACAGGAGAAAGTGACTTAATTAGATAAAGTGATTAATTAAGAGACGAATATTGATGAATTTAATCAGATAAGTGAATTTGATTAAATGGTTAGACATAAGGATGATTCAGGAAGAAGAGATGTAAGTCAAGATCAAATGCATGATGTCAACTAGTATATTTTACGTGTCTACATTTTTCCCCTCTTTGAAGCAATGCACTTGTTGCATTAATTCAAAGAATAATCGATCTCGATCAAAGCCAAAAAATTTTGATATTTAAAAATTTGCCCCACTACTATATGGCAAGAGAAAATATGCCATTATAATGCCCCCTCGAGAGATCGGACGAAAATTATGATTTTTGGGTGATCTCACGAAAAAAGATGACAAAGTGCCCACAAGGTCTGAATGGGATCTGGGAGGCTAAAAATGTGTCTAAATGCAATAAAACGATGAAAAACAAGCCTTAGAGAGACAAAAATAGGTTCAGGGGTCTAAAACCCTAGTAGGACAGCCATTTAGGGTTTAAAAACTCTAATTTTTAGGCTACAAAGTGGCTCGAGGGGTCACTTTCAAGTCATTTTCACACACCTCCGCTAGCAAACCTTGAGATTCGATCTCTCACCCTCCAGCAATATGGCCCAACGACAACTTCCCCTACACATCAGTGATCGAGTTCAAACCTACCAATAGCCACTTGGCATCGAGGCTCTGGTATGTGACCCTTACCCAAGCTTATTTTTTTCATTTAATGCATTAATTACTACTTTAAAAGGGTAGCTCGCTTCCAGTGGTTCTATATAGTGTCGCTTGGTGTTTAAATTGCACTGCTCCAGGTTGTTTTGCACCGCAGCAGTGCTGTTTAGTGCTGCAGCGGTGCAATTCAGAGTTTATAATCTCCAATGTTGGGCTCGGGCTTGGCGGGCCGATTTGGGTAAAGTGCGCTACGACAGCTCTTTTTGGCTCTTTTTGGGCTCAGCGTCGGAGTTTGGGTAAGATCAAACTACAACGCCATCACAAACTGCACCGCTAGGGGTGAGTTTGGAGCGTTTGACCAGGAATTTTTCAAAAAATTTAACATAGTGACCTTCCTTGATGCAGGATGGACTGAGGCAGCTCTATTCTCGGGAGCACCAGTCATGAGACTTGGCTAGTGTTCTACGGGACTTGAGCGACAGAGACCAGGATCGACTGGGAGCTATAGGATTGTGGCATATTACATATGTTAGTCCCGTGTGTACTCACCTAGGGATATTGTTAGTGCTAGCTGAGAGGTGGCATAGTGAGACATCATCATTTCATCTCCCCACTGGCGAGGCTACTGTCACCTTGGAGGACATTTGGCGCATTCTACGATTACCTATCCATGGCCGATGAGTGATCTATGACATGGGTGAGGGACACGAGTACTGCACTAGAGTCCTTGCCACACGAGACATTATCTATTGTGAGGGAAAGATTGAGTTGGAGAGATACAGGGTCATCACACCTCCCTACCATTGGGTAGTGGCAATGATTATTTTAGCTCTTGTTGCTCAAGACCGACAAGGGTGATATTTCAGTCCTAGCTGGGGGTATTACTGGGAGAGGATGCTCTAGGATAGGCCTGTCTGGTTTGCATGGGGACTTGTACTTCTTTCCTCGCTCTATAGGGACTTGCATGAGTATGTGTATATGGACGGAAAAGTGTTGGGGGCAGGAGTAACACTTCTTCATGTTTGGGCATGGGAGCATATTTATGTGATGTGTCCTCGAGTTGTTCCAATTTCGATGGGGGTAGAGGTTGCCCTCATGTCATGATACAGAGGCAGTGTGTCCTTCATACACACTAGTGAGCACGAGATTCCCTACTGGAGGCGAGTCTTAGACGAGATGCTTGTCTTTACTTGGCATCCATACCTTGGTCTGCCTGGATGGGTCAATGATGCCAATCAACTCTTCTACTGCCACTAGGATCGATACATGTAGGGGTGAGAGCATACCATGATCGAGAGGTACCTACTTGGGCACATGTAACATCAGTTTGGAGAACCACAAGATTTCCCGGATGACGATTACGTGGTTGTGTTTGCACAAAGCATGACATAGGTATCATGGGGACATGGGATTCCCACGGCAGTGGTAGTTGACAGTTTTTGGCATTTGGTAGTCTGCCCTTGGGCTTATGATTAGGGTCTAGCAGATCCCGGGACCACATAGGCCTATAGAGACTGGTTCAGACCTCCTCTTCAGCTGACCATTCTAGGTGAGGATCTAGATCCATGCAGGGTCAGAGGTAGAGGGAGGGGACGGGGGTGAGTACAGAGAGTTGAGATTTGGCAGGATCCACCAGTTGCGCCCCTAGTTCTGCTAGGCCAGGGGGATGTTCAGATGTAGGATTAGCAACAGGATCCACCTATCCCACCACCATGCAATGAGGATCATACTCGTGTGTATCCACTGGTACAGCAAGCAGATCAGGCAGACACATGAGACACCTTGATTTCACAACTATAGGCCCAGGTGCAGATGCTAACAGTAGAGAGAGATTAGGTGAGGGCTAAGAGAGAGCAGCTTAGAGTAGAGAGGGATTAGGCTGTGCAGCAGAGACAAGCTATAGAGCTATTAGCAGCCACTGAGTTAGGCTGCAAGTAGCAAATTGAGAGTAGGACAGCCTCCTCCTCCCAGGGTATAGTGCCAGTGTGGTCCTATAGGGATACCATCTGAGAGATAAAGTACTACCACCGGGCCTATCATGATAGCATACCCAGAGTAGATTGGGTCCCCGAGTACTTAGAGTGGGCCAGCCAGAGACCACCAGAGGGTCATGGTGACAGGGGTGAGGGCAGCATTCATAGGGACCAGGCCTGATCCAGATGATATAGTTTTTTGTGCCTTATGGTCTCATTTTTGATAGCCTGATGGGCGTTTTGTACTAATTGACACATGTACAGTGATCCGATTTATTCTTTGTACTATAACAGTTGATGATATATATATATGAGCTAATGATTTTGATTATTATGCAATGTGATGTGTACCATTTGTTTATGCATGTATGGATGGCTCTATTTCTATATGTTGTGTAATGATGTTTATATGATGTGTTTATGGGTGCATTTACTTTTGATGATGAATGCATTATGTAATGATTATGACTAACAAATCTATATTATGCTTATGCAAATGTATGCATGGATAATATATGATGATACGTTTATGATGATGATATGTGATATGAAATGTAATGTGTAAAATGGTATGGAAGTGATTTATGGTGTATCCATGAAATGATGTGAATCATGCTTATATATGAAATGATTATGGATGGATGTATGTTTTGCATGTGATGGATTTTTATGTTTATATATGATGATTTGGAATGATTTATGCAATGAAATGCCAAAATGATTGTGATGGTATTTATGAGATGGTATGGATAATGATATAATGCAATGGTCATGTTTTATTTGATATGTAAATGAGATGATTAAGATGCTTAGAATAACAAATATTATTATCCTAAACATATTAAATGATAATGTAATGTATGTTATGTATTTAATGTGATGCCCTATACACAATGATATGATGATGTTTTATGAAAAATGAGCGTAATGTGTGCGAGTATGTATGCAATGGATTATCTTATAATGCTTATATATCTATTATGTATGATTATGCAATAGGTGGTAATGCTAAATGGTTATGAAATGTTTATGTGAATGAATGTTATGTGATGGGTGTTGTATTGTGATGCAAAGAGTAGATTCAATGTAAATGAGATGGTATTTTCTATGATGCTTAGAATAACAAATGTAATTATTCTAATCATAATAAATGATGATGTATGTGATGGGTAAAATGCAATGACATGGATGTACCTATTTATGATCAAATTGTATATATGATGATGGCTATGCAATGTGTATGTTTCCTATGTGATATGTTTATGCAATATGCCATTGGTTTTTGAATGTAGGATTAATGACGATGGCGATAATGGTCAACTATCATATTACCTTGTTAGTGCGGTTAGTAAGAAAATAATAAGTCATTTCTACAAGATACCAAATGATGAAAATGCAGATGATGATGGTGATGATGATGATGATTGCTTGCCGAGGAATTGGGATTTTCAAAGGGCCAAATTTTCTTATGTTTGATAACACACATGGTATGATGCATCAAGGTATAGAAAACCAGGATGGCATTGTACCTAGTGAGATGGACTTTGACTCTACAATTTAGATAGAAGCATTCTTGTTCACACCTAACATACGGAAACCTTGCTAGGATACACTTCAGAAATTTCAGACGCCTCAGACCAAAACACAGGAAGAACCTATCCATGCAATAGTCAACAAGTTGTCCTAGATCTCTTCCATACATACCTAACAAAGCAAGTATTTGCCTAAGTTATCTTACAAGAACCTCCAACAAGCATAGCAAACAAAAAATAGTGATTGTTGCCCCATTCCTATTTCTCTAAATCCTCTGTTTTGGGATATCATCAAGATGTCCTTGGAATGAGTGCAAATAAGATAAGTCAAAAGACAAAGACAAAGCACACAAACAAGTTGATGGTCTTCAATGCCGCTAACCAAAAAGGAATGTGTTCTTAAGAACCAAAACTTATTGAAAGAAGATAATGCTCATTGTAGGAAGGATACATCCTAGGACATGTTAGTGGATGGGGGCACATCATTTCGTTTATCCAAAGTGTTCTTTCTTATAAATAATTCCCATTGTAGGAAATATTCATCCTAGGACATGATGTTAGCAAATGATTGATATGGGACTAACTGGATGATGGACTATCGACACAAAGAATTGAACAACTTGCTTACGTACTGACTTAGACTTGAGACTTGATGCTTTTGAGTTTTCATGTTTAATCTGCTAGACTTGTTTCTAATTGTTTAACCAAAGTTTGAGGATGACGACCAATTTATTATGATTGGTGTTTATTGCGGGTGCAAGTGAAATGAGATGGATGTATTTTTCAAATATTTGGATGTTTTTGGAGTTTTACAATGTTTTGAGGCTATTTTTGGTGTTTTCAAGATTTTACAAATGTTTTGATTTTTGACTTCTCAAATGTTTTTTGGGATTTTTTGAGATTTTGACAAAGATACTAACCTAAAGACCTATCCTAGGGGCCTTGGGGGATGATCAATAGATTATCCTTTCCTATGTTATACATGTAGAGACCATGTAGTTCAATTGACGACTCTATTTTTGACTTTTGGAATGAATTTTTGACCTGTTGTTGGATTTTGATATGTTTTGATGATTTTGGATTTTCTATTTTGAGGACTTTAAGATCATACACAAATCCAATCCGATGAGAATGTGCCCCCAGCATGATGTAATAGACTACTTTGATAAAGGTAGGACAAACTAACCTTGAGGATGGGTTGAGTAGTACTAAGAGAGATCATGATATGAAAATAGAACCAAGCTATGGTGCGGATGCGAGTGGATGAGCGATGGATGGAGACTTGAATGCGATGGATGGCGGAAGCAAAATGGATGGATGATGCAAAACAAGCCGTAAAGATCCTGGTGGATGTAAAGTGCTTATTTATGCAAGGCACCTGTTTGCTAGGTTTTCATCGAGGTACTTGCCCAAAGTGCCACCAAAGTGGTTTTCACTATAGGACGATTATTTTTTGATCATTTTTCTGATTTTTTTGGATTTTTTTCTTTTTTGATTTTTTTTGTCATCACCAAGACGCCTATTTGCTAGGTTTTTGCCAAGGTAACCATTTTTTTAGGGCATTTTCTAATTTTTTGGATTTTTGGTTCTATACCTTGAAATATTTTAGGCATAAAACTTTTTGAGATGAGAGCTATTCATGGGCTCCTGCAGAGGTTCCCCTTCGGGTGTTGATAGTTGATATGCCCCTAACTTGTAACTTGTTGTGATGATGAAAGGCCCCAACCAATTGGGTTTGACCTTGCCTTTGTCACTTGGGTTTGGGACATTCTTCTGATTCTCTTTCAAGACTAGTTCCTTGAATTGAAATGTCCTACTTCTAATTTTCTTATTGTAGCTCTATTTAAGTCTATTCTGATAGACTTACAAGTGATTTAAGGCATATATGCATTGCTCATCCAATAGCTCTAGCTCATTCAATCTTGATATTATGTATTCTTCATCTGTGATGAGATTTTGCAGTGATATCCTAAGGGATGGGAGCTCAATCTCAATAGGGAGTATCACTTCTAATCTGTAGACCAAGGAGAAGGGGGTGGCACCAATGGGCATGCAGATGCTGGTTTGATAAGCCCAGAGGGTGGGATTAAGTTGTAGATGCTAGTCACGACTTGCATCATTGACTATTTTCTTGAGGATTTTAAGGATGGTTTTGTTTGTAGCTTCTGCTTGGCCATTGCCTTGGGGATAATACGGAGTGGAGAAGTGATGTTGGATTTTGAATTTTTTGCATAAGTCACAAACTTCCTATTTTTGAATGGTGTCCCATTATCTGAGATAATGGCTTGTGGAACACCATAGCAGCATATGAGATAGTTCAAGATGAACTTAGAAATCTGCTTCCCAGTTATATACATCATGGGTATAGCCTCCACCCATTTAGTAAAGTATTTCGTTGTGGTTATGATGAACTTATGGTCGTTAGATGAGGTGGGAGTGATTTTCCCAATGAGATCGAGTCCCCACTACGAGAAGGGCCATGGTGTGACGATAGAATGGAGCTCTTGAGCTGGAGTGTGGATGAGGTCCCCATGCTACTGGCATTGTAGACACTTTTTGGCGTGATCATGTGCTTTGCGTTCCATTGTGGGCCAATAATACCCCATCCTCAGCAGTTTCTTGGCTATGGTCATTCCACTCGAATGCAAACCAAAAATACCGTTGTGAACTTTGTTTAGAGCGGTTAATGCCTCCTTAGCATTTAAACATTGCAATAAGGTACCTTCTATGCTTCTACAGTATAGGGTATCACCTAGGATGACAAATTTGGATGCCTTTTCAACAAAGGTTCATTTTAGGTTTGATGGTAGGTCAGCGGGTATAACTCCTACGTGAAGATATGTGTAGACATCATGATACCAAGCTAGGACCAACTATTTCACACACATATTCTGATTCTGATACCTCGAATGTGGGAACAAGAAGCTGCTCAATCAAAAATTCATATTTTGAAGTGTTGTGAGGGATATCCAATAAAGATCCAATTGTCGCCATAGTGTCTGCTGCTCTATTGTTGGTTCTAGGAATTTTCTCAAATGTTATTTTAATGAAGGACTCCTTAAGGATCTCCACCAATCTCTTTTATGGAGTGAGCTTTTCATCATTAGTCTGATATTCATTATTGACTTGATTTATAATCAATTGAGAGTCTCCATACACTTTTAGAGCTATGATGCTCCATTGCACTACTATCCTGAGACCTATAGTCAAAGCCTCATATTCCGCGATGTTGTTGGTTCAAGGAAATGCTAGTTTGTATGACCTTGGTATGCAATCTCCTTGTGGGGTGATGAAGAATACACCCGCTTCTGAACCGTGTTGTGTGTATGACCCATCAAAGTATAATTTCCAGTGATTAGCTATGTTGAGGTTAAAGATGGATTCATCTGGAAACTCTAAGACAAGAGGATTCTCAGAATAAATAGGTGCTTTTGCTAGTTGATCTGCGATGACCTGACCCTTGATTTCTTTTCTTTCCACATACTCAATGTCATTCTAATAATATCATTACCTATTTTTCCATTTTTCCTATGAGGATTGCCTTTGATAGTAGATACTTAAGGGGATCAATTTTGGCAATGAGCTTTATCTTGTGTGCCAGCATGTAATGTCTAAATTTTTGAGATGCAAACACTACTACGAGACATGATTCCTCGATAAATGAATAGTTTAACTCATGCCCAACCATTTTCTTGCTAATGTAATATATAGCCCTCTCTGTTCTGTTGTCATCATGTTGAGCTAGGAGAGCTCCAAGGGCTACTGTTGTTGCTGACACATATAAGATCAATGGTTTCTTAGGGATAGGTGGCATTAAGACTAGTGGTGTCAATAAGTATTCCTTAATTTTGTTAAATTCCTTTTCACATTTATCATCCCATTTGTATGCTACCCCCTTGTGGAGTAGGTGAGAATATGGATTTTGTTTGTCTACTAATTGTGCTATGAACCTTCGAATGGACTGGAGTCTACCTTGGAGGCTTCTCAATTGTTTTAGTGTCTTCAGTGCTTCCATTTCGAGGATTGCTTTCAATTTTGCTGGATCCACTTCAATACCCCTCATTGATACTATATATCCTAACAGTTTACCTAATTGTACATTGAAGACACACTTCTTTGGGTTTAGTCTTATTTTGTATTCTTCCAATCTATCAAAGATGGCACTCAGGGTCACTATGTGATCTTGTCTTTTCCTAGATTTTTCTAGGATGTCATCAACATAGTCCTCAACTATTTTATGGATCATATCATGGAAGATCAATGTCATAGCCCTTTGATATGTTGCTCCTGCATTTTTTAGGCCAAATGGCATCATGTTCCAGCAGTAAGTCCCCCATGGACAAGTGAAGGCTATCTTATGTTGATCCTCTTTTACTATCATGATTTGGTTATATCCTGAAAATCCATCTATTAGTGATAACATCTCATGTCTCGCTATCATGTCCACTATCATGTCAATGTTGGGAAGCAGGAATTCATCTTTTGGACATGCCTTGTTCAAATCTTTGAAATCTGTGCATATTCGAATGGCTCCATCAGGTTTCGAAACAGGTACCAGATTTGATACCCATTCTGGATAGTCTATGGGTCAGATGAATCTTGCATCTAACAAATTTTTGAGCTCCACTTTGACCGGTAGGGCGATCTGAGGATGCATTTTCTGAAGCTTTTGTTTGATGAGTTTTGCTTTAGGATATACTGCCAAGTGGTGGACAATAGTATTTGGATCAAGGCCTGGCATATCAGAATAACTCCATGCAAAGTTTATCTGTCTCTCTCTTAGGAATGTGGCTAGGAGTTCTTTCTCTTCTGATAGTAGTGATTTCACATAGAATGTGATATGCGGAGTTTCTTTTGTTCCTAGGTTGACAGGATTGCATTTTTTGGCCAAAAGTGCTGATTTTTCGTGATGAATAGCTCTTAGAGGAAGATTGAATCCTTCATCCTTGGGTGCCTCAGAGAGATTTTCATCGTTGGATACATCCTTTCTTTTTAATTTTTTCTTGCAAGAGAGTGCCATGATGTGGTTTTCACTCAAGGACTTGGATATGATTCTTAGTTCCTCACTTTTGCAACTGAAGGATTCAATCATTTCCCCATAATAGGCCTGTGTGTCTAGCTCTATTATAAACCCTACTTTATGATCTCCATCTGGAATGTTATCCCTTAATCCCATGAATTCTGAGAGTTCCTCATCATTTTTGAACACATCAAGAACCAGTGGTCCTCGTTGGTCATAGTCGATTAATTGGGGAAATACTAAGCGAATTTCATGGTCTTGGTTGTTTGACTCAAAAGATAAGGTACTGATCATGCAAAGGGTGGTATCCTCAAATAACTTCAGGAGATTGGTCATGGTATCCTCATCATCACTACTAATATAGGCCTCAGTTATAAAGTTATGCATGTCTCTATCTATGGATGTTGGTAAGTGAATTTCTACTACAGTGGACTGGGGAGAAGTATTAACTGCTCTAACTAGAGGACTTCGACCACGTATGGTTATACATGGAAGGGGTACATCCAAGGCCAAGGTTTGTTATTGGTTGTGTCTCTGGTATGATAGGTATTATAAGGCCATTGTCATTTTGTCCCAATCTTTGATTTTTGTCGTAACCCATTGCGAGCATCATTTGAAGGCCTTTGCTTCTTTCATCCATTGGTAAATTTGTTGTTGGTATTTCACCTTGGTATAACATATGCGATGGATCTGTCTCAATTACCTCTTAGCCTAGATCTCCCCAGCTTGTGAATTCAGGATAATCCTTAGGAGAGGCTCGCTATGTGGAAGCTTGATTTTGTTGTGGGCATCCTCGTGACCTAGGAGATTGTGGTAACTCTCCTATCACAAAAGCATTGTTATGGAGCCTATAGCTTCCACAACCATCCTCTTGTACAATGAGCTTCATGTCAGAGATGGTAGGAATGGTGGGTGTCTTTGTCTCAGAGGTGGATACAAGGGTGGCGGGGTCAATGTATGATTTGGATGGGCCCTCATCATTCTTTGGTACTTGGGGGATTTTGTAATATTTTTCTTCAAGATTTTTGCAGTATGAAAAAGGTTCAGGATCTCCATGAATGGTAACTTCTTGTCCATTATGTGTAAATTTCACACATTGGTGGAAGGTTGATGCTACTGCTTTCATCGCATGAATCCATGGATGTCCTAGGAGGATGTTATATGGAAAGTCAAGGTCTAAAACCTAATAAGTGGTTTCCATGAGAGCCATCCCTACTTGGATAGGGAGTTTGATTGTGCCTTGAGACACTCTTTCTTGGTCATCATATGCTCTTATCATGATTCCTTTCCCTTTATCAATGGAATATTTGGATATTTTTAACTGCTTGATGAGGCCAAGAGAACAAATATTCAAACCCGCACCTCCATCCATCAAGACCCTTTTGATTTTTCTCTTATTTATGATTGCTTCCAAGTGAAGTGCACAGTTGTGAGATGATTGAGTGGGAAAATCTTGGTCAGAGAATGTAATGAGATTAGGTGTTATGATATTTCTGACCATAGCTTGGAATTGCTCTGCATCGAGATCTGCGGGGATAGTTGATGAGCCTAATGCTTCCTCAAGGATATTTTTATGAGCTGATGATATTTTTAAGAACTCCATGATGGAGATGTGTGCTGGTGTTCTCTTAAGTTGGTCTACAACATTGTAACCATGTGGAACAGATCTAGATGAAGGGACTCTATTTGGTTGGGATGATCCTGCAATGGTGACTTTGCCACCTCTTGTGGTGACTCCACAATCTTCAGTATGGGCGCCCTTGATGGTGATGACCATATAGTCTTCATTTAGAAAGGCAACGACTAATTCATAAATATGATTTACACTGCCCTTTCCTTTATCATTTTTATTCCCTTTGTTGTCATGATTCGGCATCAGATTCGTGTATATCTTAAGGTCCTGATTTCCCATAGGTTGTTCCACATTTATGATTTTCTTATCAATGAGATCTTGGATGATGTTTTTATGTCTCATGCAACTGTTTGTGGTGTGGCCTTTGATTTTATGAAATTCACAAAGTTGATTCTCGTTATACCAAGGAGGTTTGACATTAGGTTCTTGGTAATTTTCAAATGTAGGAGGCTTGATGATTTTTTCGTCGATCAACTATTTCATTATGTCCTCAAGTGGTTCCCCCAAAGTGGTATATTTTCATTTGGGATAAATTTTGCGTTGGGGTAGTCCCCTTTGATCAGTGAGGTTATTGATGGTTGGATTGTTGTTGGGTTGGTATGTTATGTGATGAGTGTTTTGGTGTTGTGATTGGATTTGTGGTGTGAGTGCATTTTGGCAAGGACCACTAATGACCACCTTGGCATCGATGACACCATCATTAGTAATGTTTGTGTTCCTTTCCCATGTATGAGGTTTATCATTGTAATTGGATGGTGGGAAATTATTTGTTGTTCATGGTATGATGTTGATTCTGCAGGTTGAGTCATGAGGGCTCTTTCGATGCTGAGTGCCTTGGAGATTAATTGATCATATGTGGTAATGCCCTGAACCTTGAGATGAAATGCCTAGCGAACTTCAAGGTTGGTTATGATGGTGCAAACTTGTCATTCTTCTGGCATGGTCCACTTGCTCTGATTGGCCTTGGATCACCATCATTGAAGGAATGAAGCAAAAGATTCATTCTTTCCTTGTTTCAAAGAAGAGAGTTCTTCGAGACTAACATCCATTGCAATGTTACATGCGTAGTTCTTAATTAATGCATCCCTAATTTCTTGGAATGTTCTAATTCCTAAAGGTAAGCGAGAGAACCATTCTATAGTGGGATCTGCCAAGCTCCTAGGAAATAGCCACATCAGATAAGTATCATCGTATGCAACTTCCATGCAATGAACCTGGAATTCCCTGATGTGATCCTCAAGGTTTCCCATCCCTTGATATTTGTCAAATTTGTGGATTTCAAATCCCTTGGGGAATGTTTTCATCTCTAGGCTCCTATAAAATGGATAGGGACACAAGTTGCTTGGTGTTTTGGTTGTTCGCCCTAATTGAAGGTTGAGCACTTGTTGTGAGAGCAACCTGAGTTGTGTTGTTACATCACTTTGCGGATCAGGGGGTGGGATGAAAGTGTTTTGGGGTGTTTGAATTGTGGGTTGGGTGGGTGGGTTGGTCGGTGTGTTATTTGGCATGTTGTTTGATGGTATTTTTATGTTGTGTCGAGTGAGGTAGGCTTCCACCTGTTTTTGTATGAACAACACTTGTTGTTGATCTTGTTGTTGCTGTGCTAAAATTTGTGCTTGTTGTTGCGCTTGTTGGTGTTCCAACAACGCTTGTTGTTGTGCTTGCTATTTTTCCAACAATGCTTGTTGTTGGGATGCCAATTGTGCTACTTCTTGTTGTTCTTGATATTTCTTTAATGCTTGCTGATATGCATGCAATTGCATTGCTTGTCTTTGTGCAAAAAGTTGTGTTTGATATTGAGCTTGTTGTGCCTGATATTGAGCTTGTG
>VDFB02000017.1:39622395-39637172 GCA_007258455.2 Sequoia sempervirens | reverse complement strand
GGGGCATAGTAGATAACTTTTGGGATCGTTGGTGTATAGTTTTTGATAACCCACTCAACAATAATCTTGATGTACCTTTTTACTTTATTAAAAAATTATACGCTGAGTTTTTGTTAGGGCATCATGTCACTTACTTTGACATTAAACCCTTCCAGGGCATTGGTGGAGGTATGCCATAGGATAGGCCAGGGGAAGTTAGAGTAGTCAGGCGCCCACATGTTCCCCATCCTCCCCTTCCTCCGCCACCTCCAGTACAACATCCAGATATTCTGGAGGATGCAACCACCCAAACTATCGAGCCCATTCACTCTTTGAGTGGTCTTTTGGTTTCCCATGCTTCTTCAATAGCTCAGCCACATTCTGGTGATGTTGGCGATTGATTCAGTGCTGCTGCATCATCCTCCTCGATTCCACATATTTGTGTGCCACATATTTGCAATATGTGCCAGCAGATATGCTTGGGTCCTATTGTACAACGTGTTGAGAATCCATTAGACACTATTGATTATGACATCCAGGATGTGGAGATTATAGCAGATCACACGCAGGGGAGTGGAGCACACCCTACAGAGTCCTCTCCTACTAGAGAGGTGGACATTGGAATAGTTACACAGGTAACATTTAAGGTGTAAATTCATAACTTGCATTTTTTTTATGAATATTAATAAGAGATAGTATCAAGTACTAATATTTATTTACATGGTCTATTTAATAGTTAATGTCTAAGGAGGAGCTCACACAGGTGACTGATAGCACCCTTAGGGCCATTTCATTTGGCCTCGACACACACACAGTATGTATTTTTGCACTCACTCATTTACATTTTTTTTACTGTATACTACTTATCATTAATGAAATTATATATTAACTTATATGTTTATCTTATTCTCTGCTTGTAGGAATCACCTAGTGCGAGCGAGGTGTGATGCTCTCCAGACTATGGAGGCACAATGTTAGATAAAGGAAAGGTAATTGAACTCAAATTTGATTGAATTAATATTTATAAGATCTTTTATTGATTATGCATACATTGACATAGATTTTTAGTTTCATATGTACTTGTCATTTTTATGTATAGGTGGTTGTGAGCTATACATCATTGTTGGCAAGTGTTACAACACCTGAAGGAGTAGGTATTCGAACACCTAAAGGAGGAGGTGTTGAAACACCTAAAGGAGATAAAGAAAAAGATTAGCCTAAATAGGTATGTGTTTATTTTATTTTGCGCTTGGTAAATGTGTTTGTATTACTGACAATTCTATGCTAACTTGGATCAATTTTATGTTTTTGTTCACATATATAGATTGAAATTAAAAAAATTGGTTTGGTTGGTTCTTTGAGAGGGGTATATTCTAGGACTCCTAACCCTTCGAAGAGACGTATATTTTAGGTAATGAAGATTTTAATTTTAGAGTTCAATTATAATTCAATGTATATTGTTTTTTATGTTAATTATTTGATTTTAAATTATATAGTATAACTAATCTCAATTGTGGTTTGACTTTTTCTTGTGCAGCTACCTTCAGATCCAACGAGTGCTTCAAAGAGGCTCCATTTTGATGATCCACTAGTAGTTTAGGATGAGATAGACATTTTGGCATGTAAATTTTGAATAGATACCAAGATGGCATATGCCACATATTGTAAAACTCTATTTGAGTTGGCGTTGATATGCCATTTTTGTATATGGACATACACTTGATTATTGGATAATTTGATATATAGAAGTTGACAATTGAAATTTAATTTCCTCCTCATGTGCATGATTAAATCTTTGAAAATTTAATCAAGTGAGTAATGGCTAAATATCAATGTACAATATCATAAAAAGAATGGTTAAATATTATGTATTTTATATTCATATTGCTGATTACATTGCATTTCACATCTTTCAAACTCAAAGAATTACTTCACATTGCATAAGTGGTGTAGGAGCACCTACACCACAATATTAATCTTTGGTCAATTGAATGCCTAGTAGGTCTATGCTAAGTATTTTGTGTTTATTTTTTCCAGTAAGGTCTAAAAATACCAACCATAATGTAATAAATTTGTTTGTTGAGTCATTTGGGGAAGAAGGTTAATCTTGCACCTACAAGTGTTTGTAGCCTTTGAAGGGAAATATTGTTGTTTGTATTAGGGGGGTGCAGGTTTTGGGTCTTATGATGGAGAACAGGCTATTTTCAAGCCTTTAGTATGATTTTAATTGTCATAGGTTGCAAATAATGCATAGGTATTTCAATATGCTTGTAAAAGTAATCCAAATGGGTAATTAGGCCTCCAATGGTGCTAATCTTTCAAAAGTTATTAAAAGGAAGTCATGGGAATTGAGGAGATGGTCCTTGATTTGAGAATATATTTAAAGGCCTCTTCAAGGCTCGAAGGAGGTTAGAAGAAGCATTGTATTAAATTTGCAAGAAGTAATACCACATTTTCCTATGCAAAATATTGTTTTTTACTATTTTCCTAAACTTTGCAGGATGTGTACGGAATAGTACGAAACTTTAATGATCTAAAATATTCAGTTTCATGTGGATATAAGTCTTACCTTTCCCTTGAGTCCATTCTAAATATTTAATATTCATTTTGGAGGGAGCATTCAAATATTTTCTAAAACTTCCTGTGTAAGGTAGAAAAAGCATTGTTTGGGAGTTAATTTAATGGCATAAGCCTTCCACCTAATGTTAATATTGTTTCTCAATGGTAAGGAAATATAATGTGGTAGGGTAACCTTTTTTATATTTTAGATGCATAAAAGAAACAATGTAGGAGGTTGGGAATGCTTCCCTTGGGCAAACTGAGTGTATTTTCATGTGGAATAGGGGTGTCCATGAGGGTTTGTAAAGAAAAAGTAATGGAAATGTTATTGTGATGTATTTGTGAGTTTATGCAGGGTTTACTCATGATGTTTGATGCATTGGCTATGCTTCTGGAATCCAGGAGATAGGTGAATCATTAAAACCCTAGGTTAATGCATGGTAGAGGAGGGTTTCATAGAACAGTGATAAAGAGGCCTTGAAGTTATAAATAAATTGTAGAATCTGATGCTTTGGTATGTAATAAATTACTATCCAAGAGTTCATGGTGAGTGGAGAAGTCTAAAGAGTAGTTGTTTTGTAAATTAGGGCTAATTTTGTAGCCTTTTGAGTAGGGTCACTTAGTGAAATTCTATAATGTTGCAAAAGAACCTTGTATGAATGATTGGGAAATTGTTTTTGATGTTGAATGGATGCTATGTAGATGTCATGTTGGTCTTTTTATAGTCTTCTTGAAAGGATATGCTCTTTAGTTGATTTTTGGTGACTTGAAGCTATAGTGTTGATATTTGAGACAAGTGTCAATTTGTTACTTGGGTTCCAACACCTTTGCATCAATAAGTAACAACTAGATGCTGATAGATGAAAAAATTTCAATAACAATATAGTTTTTACAAAGTCAACCTAAGCAGTTATGCAATTACTTCACATTACATAACTAATAACTAGGAGCATCTATCAATTGCATTAGCTTGTCATGGAATTCTAGAGACCACATTTCTTTGAGGAAACTTGGCACAATACTCACAAAAAATGAAAATAAAGCACTCAAACAAACTTTAAAGGGGTCTCAAGCCTGCTGCCCCCTCATTCCACATGCTATGTAGCCATTTACTTGTAGTGTAGGGGCTGAACAATGGAGAAAACATGTAATATATATATATATATATATATATATATATATACATACAACCTAGAAGCATGAATTACGATTAGAATATCACATAACATCATATAAACAAAAAAAACCACCATAAACTTGAATGTCATTTTAAACATGCATGATAAATATTCATCGTTGAAACTTGAATTGTGGTAGCTTGATATACAAAGTCTATTGATGCCAGGGTTCAATTTGTATGATATTGAAAAAATAAGACAACTGAGTAGAGTTATTAGCATTCTTCAAAAATCATAAGAATTCTTTTAGTACACTAGCCATTTTGATGTCTTCTTGCAGTCTCAAAATTTATTTTGTATCATTGTTACATTGGTCTTGAGAGTGGTAGGTAAGGTGTTTGAAGTGATTTAGAGGTCGCTTTTAGAGAAGAGAGATGTTGAAGAGTACAGAAAGTGCTTAGAGTGGATTTCTAATGCCATTGCTTGGACTAATTTTTTTTATTAAGCTGATTCCTTTTCCTGCAACGTGAAAGAAACATTGCCTCCAACATCTCCATTTTCAAAGCTCTCTTATGAAGTCTCCTACAAAGCGAATATCTCCACCTAAGGACAACTATCAAAGCATAATAAAAGGGGGATTTGTGTACAATATTATAACTAGAAATCTCTAATAGATGTCTACAAAAAGTGGGAGGATAGATAGAAGGATTCACAAGTGGTAGAGATGGGAATTGCAAAAATATTCTATTTGTCCAAAGATTTCATTCTAGTGCACAATCATCCTCTTGAATTCTAAAAGAAACAATCTGATATCCGATATCTACTGGTATGGATTCATCCCATGATTTATACCCATGATCTAATAGATAGCTCTGCAGGTTGTTTTAGATAACATCCCCCTTCAAGCATTCCACTTTCCCCATATTGATCTAACAAGATCTCTTTCCCCCCTTTCTCTCTCTCTCTCTCTGTTTAATATCTAGTGCACTTGATCTAGTTTGCACAATTATTCTGATTGCTTTACATTTCAATAGTATGGTGGAACATTAGTTTAATATCTTAATAATTATTAATGATAATTTCATACCTATAAACTATTTATTAATTTGGACTCCCTTTATAATAAATGTTCTTTTAGTGTTCAAATAGATATTAAATTAATGATTAACAATTTCTATCATTTGTGGAATATCTAAATATAAACCATGCTTTATACTAATTTTATTGGTACTTTCCTAATTAATAAGGATAATATTTGATACTATATATCATAATAATTCTGGTCATTTAACTTACATTTTCTCTTTCTTGGTCCTTTTAATAGTTTCATGCCATAGTTAAGGTTTTATAGTTGTACAAAACATGAATATTATTTTAATTGCTTCATGCAACTAACCAGTCTTAACATCCATCCTCACTCTCTTGATCTCGTGACATTAATTTTTATAATATATGGATCCCTAAGTAATAAATCTCTCAACATAATCTTGATTACATAATATTTTTGTCTTAACATTTTAATGTAAGATCACACCTACAACTAAAGTTAATGCTTGTACAATCTTCAATTAAATAAATCTCTTATCATCAATAGAGGTACACCCAGCTCGTTGACATTGCTAGTAAAAAAATGCATTTGTTCCACACTAGAAAATCAATACTACAATGATATACATATATAAACTTATGATTCCCTCATCTATTTTTCCTTTCATATTTCACTAAGATTATAGATAAATATATTTATCATAAGAAGTTATCATAACACCTTCAATTATTAGCAATATTAATGTTTAGACATAGTATTATGACTCAACCGCGTCTATAAGGTAATGGGGTCTCCCCACCCCATTTGTTCTCTAGTACCTATTATTAAATATTCTTAACATCCTATTAGCACTCCTATTTTGGCACCATAAAAATGAGCAATGTGCAAGGAGTCCATCAATGAGCAAGGAAGCTTCATGCTAAAATGATTATCACATGATTTAAAATTGACATCCCCATATTCCATACAACTTCAAACATCAAAAGGTACCTTTAAGCTTAATCACAACTTGTTCACTTCATTCTGTAACTCATCCAGCCAAATAGACTATTCCAACATGTCCAAATGGGTATGTTTATGCTATGGATGGTCCTCTCTTGCACCCAAATATGCTGAATCACTCTGAGCTACATTGGACCGACGATTTCCCTTAAGAGTCCAAAGTGCTAAAAGGCAAAAATCTTTGAAGGGCTATTTCTCAGAGACCATGATGCTTATAGACTCTCTGTCCAAGGCTATTGGATCGTGTTCGGACCATCTACAAAAACCTCTCTCATTTTTTGCTATCTTAGAGGCATTTTCTTGTGGTGATGACTTTTCAGTGGAGGGAAAAGTTGCAAAGTGGTGCAACTTTCATTTCGCAACTTGTACGACCAAATGAACTATTACAACATGTTTGGATGGGTATTTTTACACTAGGGATGGTCTTCTCTTGCACCCAAATACACCAAATCACTCCGAGCTACATTGGACTGGCAATTTCCCTTAAGAGTCCAAAGTGCTAAAAGGCTACAATATTTGAAGGGATATTTCTCGAAGAGCATGATGCTTAAAAACTCTCCATCCAAGGCTATGGGATTGTGTTGGGACCATCTACAAAAACCTCTCTCGGTTTTTGCTATCTCGGAAGTGTTTTCCTGTGGTGATGACTTTTCAGTGAAGGGAAAAGTTGCCAGATGCAAGCAGTGTAAAGTTGCAAAGTGGTGCAACTTTCATTCCGCAACTCGTACAACTAAATAGACTATTCCAACACGTCCGGATGGGTATGTTTACGCTAGGGATGGTCCTCTCTTGCACCCAAATACACCGAATCACTCTGAGCTACATTGGAACGACGATTTCCCTTAAGAGTCCAAAGTGCTAAAAGGAAACAATCTTTGAAGGGCTATTTCTTGGAGACCGTGATGCTTACAGACTCTTAGTCTGAGGCTATGGGATTATGTTGGGACTATCTACAAAAACCTCTCTCAATTTTTGCTATCTCAGAGGCGTTTTCCTATGGTGATGACTTTCCAGTGGAGGGAAAAGTTGCTAGATGCAAGCAGTGTAAAGTTGCAAAGTGGTGCAACTTTCATTCTGCAACTTGTACGACCAAACAGACTATTCCAACATGTCTGGATGGGTACATTTACGCTAGGGATGGTCCTCTCTTACACCCAAATACGCCGAATCACTTTGAGCTACATTGGACCTGTGATTTCCCTTAAGAGTCCAAAGTGCTAAAAAGAAACAATCTTTGAAGGGATATTTCTCAGAGACCGTGATGCTTACAGACTCTTCGTCTAAGGCTATGGGATCATGTTGGGACCATCTACAAAAACCTCTCTCAGTTTTTTCTATCTGAGAGGTGTTTTCCTATGGTGATGAATTTTTAGTGCAGGGAAAAGTTGCCAAA
Source organism: Sequoia sempervirens (assembly GCA_007258455.2). Taxonomy (NCBI): domain Eukaryota; kingdom Viridiplantae; phylum Streptophyta; class Pinopsida; order Cupressales; family Cupressaceae; genus Sequoia; species Sequoia sempervirens. The sequence continues at coordinate 39,630,073 of VDFB02000017.1, read as the reverse complement.
TGCAAGCAGTGTAAAGTTACAAAGTGGTGCAACTTTCATTCCACAACTCGTATGACCAAACGGATTGTTCCAACACATTCAGATGGGTATGTTTAATATAGGGATGGTCCCCTCTTGCACCCAAATACGCCGAATCACTCTAAGCTACATTGGATCGACAATTTCCCTTAAGAGTCCAAAGTGTTAAAAGGTAACAATATTTTAAGGGCTATTTCTCAGAGACCGTGATGCTTACATACTCTCCATCTAAGGCTATGGGATCGTGTTGGGACCATCTACAAAAATATCTCTTAGTTTTTGCTGAGGTGTTTACCTATGGTGATGACTTTTTAGTGGAGGGAAAAGTTGCCAGATGCAAGTAGTGTAAAGTTGCAAAGTGGTGCAACTTTCATTCTGCAACTCGTATGACCAAACAGAATGTTCCAACATGTCCAGATGGGTACGTTTATGCTAGATGGTCTTCTCTTGCACCCAAATATGCCGAATCACTCCGAGCTACATTGGACCGACGATTTCCCTTAAGAGTCCAAAGTGCTAAAAGGAAGCAATCTTTGAAGGGCTATTTCTTGGAGATCATGAAGCTTACAAACTCTCCATTCGAGGCTATGGGATCATGTTCGAACCATCTACAAAAAAATCTCTCATTTTTTTCTATCTTGTAGGTGTTTTCCTATGGTGATGACTTTTCAGTGGAGGGAAAAGTTACCAAATGCAAGCAGTGTAAAGTTGCAAAGTGGTGCAACTTTCATTCCGCAACTCGTACGACCAAACAGACTATTCCAACACATTCAGATGGGTATGTTTACTCTAGGGATGGTCCTCTCTTGCACCCAAAAATGTTGAATCACTCCGAGCTACATTGGAATGAGTGAAATTAGGTGAAAAATTGATGCAGACACAAGGGAACAATCACAAACTCTTTGCAACCTTCCTATTTGAGGCATCTAGCAAGATTATTCTAACCTCTTTGGACAGTCCAAAACTCCCTTAAAACTTGACAACCAACTAAATACACATTTCCCTCTTTAACCCCCTTAAACCCTTGTAATAGTGAGAAACTAGTTTTTGTCCAATTACTCCACAATTTTCCAAAACACTAGACCAACACATTAGTGATTCAAGCATCCATATCCAAGTTACACAACATATATGAGAAACAACATAGACTCCTTTGGACCAGCGTTGAATTCCTATACATTCACCCTTGAAAAGGCTACTTAATTACCCCAAAAATGAAAAGAAACATACCTTCAAACACCACACAAACCCCTGAAACCTTGGGGAAGAAAATAAATTTCCATGAAAACAAAGATTCTACAATTGGATTCCATTTGTACAAACCTGTAACCATCAAATCAGAAAACCCTTGTTTTTAGTGTAATTCTTAAGGGTTTATTGGATGTAGCACTTCCACAACCTTTCAAACTATACCACCACCTTAGAAACATTTATTTAGGCCCCAATATGCTCATAAAATAAAGAAACTTCTAATATCTTAGAGATTTTTGCAAACCCTAGGGTAAAAACTCTATTTTCAAGTAAAAAAAAACCACCATTTTTAGACCTTTAACTCTTCATTTTATTTCAAAACCTAGTTATCCATGCCTTCCACTCTTGAAATATCATTTCCTAATCCCTAACAACTCATCCCACTGATTCACACTGGCATACAGTAGGTGGGATGAGATTCAAGCCATTAAAATTGCAAAACTCTTATTCCTCTGTTCAGGAACCTATCTAAAGAAAGTCTGAGTTTTGAGGCACAAAATGAATAAAGAAACCCTCTATTAAGAAGTTAGAATAAATTCAAGACATGTAATAAATTTTCTACATAAATTTTTGATACAAAAGTGCTTGAATGGCTTGTGCACAGGTAGAAAACACATGAAAAACAGTAAAATTTGAACTAAGCAATTGAAACTTTATTGATTCAAAGAAACAAACTCCTTCAACCAAACCTGTCTCGAGCCCTTTAAGGATTTAAGTACATTTATATGCATTGGAATCCAACTCCCAATTCCTTTAACCACCAATATTAACTGACTTTTGAAACCTTAATGATCATTGAAGGCCAAAATACAAACATTTTTCACATTAATATGACTCATAATGAAATGTTGCACTTTTCCACTTCTAACTTTACTAAGACCTCACTTAATGGCTTGAAATAGCATCATTACATGTTCAAAACACTATTCTTGTTTGTCCCTAAACAAATTTACTAATTTTTCCTTCAAAGGCTACAAAGCAACAACTAGGACAAGTTGGGATCTCCATGTTTTTTTTACCCTAAAACCTAAAAACTCCTCCTAATACATGACCATTAGGACTATTAGATCTCATTAAAGATAAAAACTCAAAATATTAACATTTTAATCATTGATTTCCTTAAAAACCTCATGAAAGTTGCTAAAAATGATGTTGCACCCAAGTTAGATTTGAGGAGCAAAAGTTGCAAGCCACTATAATTTATTATATATAAATGGGAGATATTACAAAACCTGGTTCAAACAAGCATATTGACAAGAAAGAACCAGGAAGAAAACCTTTGATTGTAGCTCGATTAAGTAAAAAAATAGACCCCTTTACAAAACCTATGAGTTTCCAAAATACATACCCTTTATACAATGCCATACATTTGACCCATATTTTAAAAAACATCACTGGGTATAGATTATGCCCATACACAATTATGACCGTTATACATTATTTCCAATTTGAGAATTCAAATTTTACAAAATTTTCCTATTAGAGGCATTCAGGGCACAGTCTTCAACAATAGTAGTATGTTCACGTTCTGGATTGACAAGCACCTATACAAACCATCAAGGTAGCTTAGAATAACCAATGTATATTATTCTAAATGACACAAAATATGATGAGATGGTAATGCAAACTATAAAAGATGCTTAGAATAACCAATCTATATTGTTATAATCTATTGCATACCTCTCCAAAAGGATCAAAGCTGGTTATTGTTGTAGCAGCTCCATGATCAATCGTGCCAGGAATATCGCAAAAGTGGGAAAATTAGAAATCTATATTGTCACAATAGAAAAGATGCTTAGACTAACAAATCTATATTAATCTAAACAACTTGAATGATGATGAATTGGTGATGCATACTATAAAAGATGCATAGAATAACCAATCTATATTATTCTAAATGACACAAAATATGATGAGATGGTAATGAAAACTATAAAAGATGCTTAGAATAACCAATCTATATTGTTGTAATGTGTTGCATACCTTTCTGAAAGGATCAAAGTTGGTTATTGTTGCAGCAGGTCCATGATCAATCATCCCAGGAATATTGCAAAAGTGGGAAAATGAGAAATCTATATTGTCACAATAGAAAAGATGCTTAGACTAACAAATCTATATTAATCTAGACAAATTGAATGATGATGAATTGGTGATGAAAACTGTAAAAGATTCTTAGAATAACCAATCTATATTATTCTAAATGACACAAAATATGATGAGATGGTAATGCAAACTATAAAAGATGCTTAAAATAACCAATCTATATTGTTGTAATCTATCACATACCTCTTTGAAAGGATCAGAGCTAGCTATGCAATAGGTCCATGATCAATCGTGCCAGGAATATCAAAAAAGTGGGAAAATGAGAAATCTATATTGTCACAATAGAAAAGATGCTTAGACTAACATATCTATATTAATCTAAACAACCTAAATGATGATGAGTTGGTGATGCAAACTATAAAAGACACTTATAATAACCAATCTATATTGTTCTAATCTATCGCATACCTCTTCGAAAGGATCAGAGCTAGCTATTGTTGCAATGGGTCCATGATCAATCTTGCCAAAAATATCACAAAAGTGCACACAAAATATCACTATTAAAGACACCTGCATTGCAATAGTATATAAAATATCAGTATTAAATAAAGAACACTAATGAACTTAATCATAATGAACATAAGCATTCTACCTTCCATTCTTGAAAATGCAATTCAATTGCGCCTGAAGGGTCATCTCTTTGTTTAATAGTATCCAATGTTGCTTCATGATCAACATTACTAAGTGTCCATAGTTTTTTTGTCTTTGGTATGGCATGATGCTTCAAGAACTTAGCATTTGTTGCTATAACAAGGTGTGAATACATGAGAATGGTTTTGTGTTTCTCGTAGTCTTCAAATGTAGGTATGCCATTCTTTCTAATCATGTATGTTCGCAACCAAGTTCCTGCAACCACAAGTGAACCTGTAGGATACACAAAACCATCATCATCTTACATTGGTTGTGTTAGATCATGCTTTACCCACACACATCGAGCCAACCAATAGTTTGATCTCTCTTCATTCCCCTGCAGTGCAACAACTGCAAAAATATGTCCTAGCTGTAGAAGATCTAAAAGTAGGTCGTAATCAACTAAACTTTCCATTGTGTCATTTGTCATGGATATTTTTTGAGATAAAGGAGTTAGATACTGTGGTAACCATGTATCCACCCACTCACTTGACTCACATTGATCCCACTCGCACTGAATACAACTCTAAAAAAAACAAGCCAACTCTTGTGTCCAAATGGTCCATGTGCCTACATCTGAGCTTCAAAATGAATGCATCTTTGAAGAATCTTTGATTGTATGACAATCCAATATACCTCCCAGTGTACCCTCATCAACAAACTAAAACAATCTATGCACTGTTGAATCAAGTGTCCCTCCCTGTGACAATGTTGAACTACACCAATCAACTATAGAACGTGCATCGCTGGATTTTTCTCTTGAAATCTTCAATTTCTCCTTAACTAGAGCTCTCTTTACGCATGAACCTACTCCATCACACTCCCCTTTCCCATGTATAGCTTCAAAAAAAATCCAAATATGAGGTAGACCCCTCTCTACATGCATTCTACTCAACCAATAAAACATACGAGCATTCTTGAATTGACTTGTGCAATTATATGGAAAAATTAGATGTTGGCCCAGTGCTATATCATGCTCCTACAAGAACTCAAAAAAAATCTCGAAACAATGTTGGACATACTCGGATGAGTGAGATCTATCATCACTCATATAAAAATGATACTCTCTGATTATCTGTCGATCCTCCTTCGTACTATCAAGTGCATGTCAAAATGTTATGTGGACAAAAATAGCAATCTAAATAGAATTGTAATACTGAGATTGTACCTCATTTTGTGGTTGTAATGTGTAGTTTTCTGCAAAATCAACCACTGATATAATAGTGCCAATCAGAAAAGAGTCCTTGCACATCCTAACTTGTTGATCCAACCACTGAGACCTATGACTATGCCTTGCATTCTTGTAGAAAATATTGTCCTTAAAATCTGAAATAAAATCAGCAACACTGCATTCTTTTGAAACCAACTAACATCTAGAACCTTCACCTCCACTCTGCAAAGTATATTTGACTATCTCATATCTCTTTTTATCAACAAGCTTATTTGCAAATTCACATTTGGAACTCTCATGAAAAAATTGAACAAACTTTGACAAGCCACCACATTGTGAGCACTTTACATTTAAACAATCATTTCTATAGAAAAAGCAACCATCATCTCTAGAACATAAAAAAAGATCTAGCAAGTTCCTTGATTTTGGAAGATGCATTGCACCACACTCCTGCAACATTTCATTAGTATGCAAAGTAGAATGGATATAGCATAATAGTTCATGGTACATTGAAAACTCCACATGGTATTTGCAATAGCAAGTATTATGAATTTTAAGAGGCACACAATAAAATGGCTTCAAACCTTCAAAATTCCTTTGCGAGATTTCCATATTTTCATGTGTTTCAATAAATTTTTTGAACAACATTGTTTGGATTGATTCCAAGAAATGTTTAGGATGTGGTGTATGGTCTCGATTCCCAATTATTAACTTTAAAACATCCTTTGCATTGGGTTATACTCTAGAGTTATCATGCCAAAATTGTTGAATTACCTGCTTTACATTATTAGTTAGCTTCTTATCAACACATGGAAGCCTCCTGAAAAAATCCCATGTATCATTTTGAAGAGGATCATCTATTCTTTCTCTTCTTGCAAGTCCTCTATCCAAATTTGTACGATTTATGACAAAATCAATACAAGTTTGTCTCATAAAGCGAGCCTTTTTCAATTGATGGCTTACTAGGGTGATTGTAATGACTCTTCAAGCAACTCTCTTATCCTTTTCCTTGTTATTTTTTCCAATAGACTTGAGAGCATTAAAAATATTTTTGACAATAATAGAATTTTTTTCGATCTTCTTGTTCACATGAATCTTCAATTTGGCTAGCAAAGGTCTCATCTTTTGCATCTTTAGCAATTGTACAAAAAGTTGGCATTTCTTAGTCAATGTCTTATTACTAAAATATTGGTTGAAAAGTCTTCTAGCCCACAACCGAACAGTTCGTGTTGACCTCTTGCCTTCAAAATTGTTTATAAGGTTCTTATGAAATTCAAGTAACTATTTAGGGGTTCTTGAAGGTCTTGAATTTGGAATATGTCTTTCTTCCACACAAGGTTCTCCATTTCTCATGTAATCTAGTGAAACATAATTTACACTTAGTTCAATATTATGTTCAACATCTTTAATTCCAACATTTTCACCTTCAATTTGAATAATTCCATTCCCAATTTTAGTATCATATTCAACATCTTCAAATCCAACATCTTCACCTTCAACATTTTCGTTATCAATTTCAATATTTTCATTCCCAATTTGAATATCATGTTCAACATCTTCAATTCCAACATTTTTAGCTTGAACATTTTGAACATTTTCATTCCCAATTTGAATATCATGTTCAACATTTTCACCTTGTACATATTCAATTTCCCCTTCACTTGAAAGACCACAGGGCTCAGATTCACCAATATTTAACATACCTTGTCTTCTCTTCTTATGATCTTTATCATTTTGTCTATATTCTTCAATTTGTTCTTTGTAATCTTTCTCTTACATTTATGCTTCCAACGACTGCTACTCCCCATTATACCTCATAAAAGATGCTGAAAAATCATTGTTTATGACAAATTTGAGTACAAGAAGCTCCAAAAAGTTGAACTTTGTCTCTTCCTATCTGAAACCACATGTTTGTCACTTGCAAAGCCTACAAAAAGAATGTAGGGTCCGTTGGAATACAAAAAATGGGCCATATGGGGTTTTGATATGGCCCACAAAGCAGATATCCGACTAAATCCAATATCTAATTTAATTTTTTTTTCAATAAAATAATTTTATATGCTCTCTAACGGTAGGATTTTAGTTCTATAAATCGGATATCCGATTTGTGCATATATAGACCTAATAGTAATTAGGAGGTGGAGGTTGGGAAAGAGAGAAAGAGAGAGAGTGGAGGGTAGAGGGGAATAAGGGGAGAGTGAGGGAGAGAGAAGTAGGAGGGGGAAGGAAGAGGGAGAGAGAGAGAGAGAGAGAGAGAGAGAGAGAGAGAGAGAGAGAGAGAGAGATATTTCATGAAGAGGGGGGAGGGAGAGGGAAAGAGGGGAAGAAGTAGAGAGAGAGAGAGACAAAGAGAGTTCATTGGGAGGGGGGAGGGAGAGGGAAAGATGGGAAGAAGTGGGGAGGGAGAGAGAGAGAGAGTTCATTAGGAGGGGTGAGGGAGAGGGAAAGAGGGGAAGAATGGGAGAGTGAGGCAAAGAGAATTAGGAGGGGGAAGAATGAGAGAGA
>VDFB02000017.1:39489286-39622295 GCA_007258455.2 Sequoia sempervirens | reverse complement strand
TCAATGATTAAAATGTTAATACTTTGAGTTTTTGTCTTTAATGATATCTAATAGTCCTAATGGTCATGTATTAGGAGGAGTTTTTAGGTTTTAGGGTAAAAAAAACATGGAGATCCCAACTTGTCCTAGTTGTTGCTTTGTAGCCTTTGAAGGAAAAATTAGTAAATTTGTTTAGGGACAAACAAGAATAGTGTTTTGAACATGTAATGATGCTATTTCAAGCCATTAAGTGAGGTCTTAGTAAAGTTAGAAGTGGAAAAGTGCAACATTTCATTATGAGTCATATTAATGTGAAAAATGTTTGTATTTTGGCCTTCAATGATCATTAAGGTTTCAAAAGTCAGTTAATATTGGTGGTTAAAGGAATTGGGAGTTGGATTCCAATGCATATAAATGTACTTAAATCCTTAAAGGGCTCGAGACAGGTTTGGTTGAAGGAGTTTGTTTCTTTGAATCAATAAAGTTTCAATTGCTTAGTTCAAATTTTACTGTTTTTCATGTGTTTTCTACCTGTGCACAAGCCATTCAAGCACTTTTGTATCAAAAATTTATGTAGAAAATTTATTACATGTCTTGAATTTATTCTAACTTCTTAATAGAGGGTTTCTTTATTCATTTTGTGCCTCAAAACTCAGACTTTCTTTAGATAGGTTCCTGAACAGAGGAATAAGAGTTTTGCAATTTTAATGGCTTGAATCTCATCCCACCTACTGTATGCCAGTGTGAATCAGTGGGATGAGTTGTTAGGGATTAGGAAATGATATTTCAAGAGTGGAAGGCATGGATAACTAGGTTTTGAAATAAAATGAAGAGTTAAAGGTCTAAAAATGGTGGTTTTTTTTTACTTGAAAATAGAGTTTTTACCCTAGGGTTTGCAAAAATCTCTAAGATATTAGAAGTTTCTTTATTTTATGAGCATATTGGGGCCTAAATAAATGTTTCTAAGGTGGTGGTATAGTTTGAAAGGTTGTGGAAGTGCTACATCCAATAAACCCTTAAGAATTACACTAAAAACAAGGGTTTTCTGATTTGATGGTTACAGGTTTGTACAAATGGAATCCAATTGTAGAATCTTTGTTTTCATGGAAATTTATTTTCTTCCCCAAGGTTTCAGGGGTTTGTGTGGTGTTTGAAGGTATGTTTCTTTTCATTTTTGGGGTAATTAAGTAGCCTTTTCAAGGGTGAATGTATAGGAATTCAACGCTGGTCCAAAGGAGTCTATGTTGTTTCTCATATATGTTGTGTAACTTGGATATGGATGCTTGAATCACTAATGTGTTGGTCTAGTGTTTTGGAAAATTGTGGAGTAATTGGACAAAAACTAGTTTCTCACTATTACAAGGGTTTAAGGGGGTTAAAGAGGGAAATGTGTATTTAGTTGGTTGTCAAGTTTTAAGGGAGTTTTGGACTGTCCAAAGAGGTTAGAATAATCTTGCTAGATGCCTCAAATAGGAAGGTTGCAAAGAGTTTGTGATTGTTCCCTTGTGTCTGCATCAATTTTTCACCTAATTTCACTCATTCCAATGTAGCTCGGAGTGATTCAACATTTTTGGGTGCAAGAGAGGACCATCCCTAGAGTAAACATACCCATCTGAATGTGTTGGAATAGTCTGTTTGGTCGTACGAGTTGCGGAATGAAAGTTGCACCACTTTGCAACTTTACACTGCTTGCATTTGGTAACTTTTCCCTCCACTGAAAAGTCATCACCATAGGAAAACACCTACAAGATAGAAAAAAATGAGAGATTTTTTTGTAGATGGTTCGAACATGATCCCATAGCCTCGAATGGAGAGTTTGTAAGCTTCATGATCTCCAAGAAATAGCCCTTCAAAGATTGCTTCCTTTTAGCACTTTGGACTCTTAAGGGAAATCGTCGGTCCAATGTAGCTCGGAGTGATTCGGCATATTTGGGTGCAAGAGAAGACCATCTAGCATAAACGTACCCATCTGGACATGTTGGAACATTCTGTTTGGTCATACGAGTTGCAGAATGAAAGTTGCACCACTTTGCAACTTTACACTACTTGCATCTGGCAACTTTTCCCTCCACTAAAAAGTCATCACCATAGGTAAACACCTCAGCAAAAACTAAGAGATATTTTTGTAGATGGTCCCAACACGATCCCATAGCCTTAGATGGAGAGTATGTAAGCATCACGGTCTCTGAGAAATAGCCCTTAAAATATTGTTACCTTTTAACACTTTGGACTCTTAAGGGAAATTGTCGATCCAATGTAGCTTAGAGTGATTCGGCGTATTTGGGTGCAAGAGGGGACCATCCCTATATTAAACATACCCATCTGAATGTGTTGGAACAATCCGTTTGGTCATACGAGTTGTGGAATGAAAGTTGCACCACTTTGTAACTTTACACTGCTTGCATTTGGCAACTTTTCCCTGCACTAAAAATTCATCACCATAGGAAAACACCTCTCAGATAGAAAAAACTGAGAGAGGTTTTTGTAGATGGTCCCAACATGATCCCATAGCCTTAGACGAAGAGTCTGTAAGCATCACGGTCTCTGAGAAATATCCCTTCAAAGATTGTTTCTTTTTAGCACTTTGGACTCTTAAGGGAAATCACAGGTCCAATGTAGCTCAAAGTGATTCGGCGTATTTGGGTGTAAGAGAGGACCATCCCTAGCGTAAATGTACCCATCCAGACATGTTGGAATAGTCTGTTTGGTCGTACAAGTTGCAGAATGAAAGTTGCACCACTTTGCAACTTTACACTGCTTGCATCTAGCAACTTTTCCCTCCACTGGAAAGTCATCACCATAGGAAAACGCCTCTGAGATAGCAAAAATTGAGAGAGGTTTTTGTAGATAGTCCCAACATAATCCCATAGCCTCAGACTAAGAGTCTGTAAGCATCACGGTCTCCAAGAAATAGCCCTTCAAAGATTGTTTCCTTTTAGCACTTTGGACTCTTAAGGGAAATCGTCGTTCCAATGTAGCTCAGAGTGATTCGGTGTATTTGGGTGCAAGAGAGGACCATCCCTAGCGTAAACATACCCATCCGGACGTGTTGGAATAGTCTATTTAGTTGTACGAGTTGCGGAATGAAAGTTGCACCACTTTGCAACTTTACACTGCTTGCATCTGGCAACTTTTCCCTTCACTGAAAAGTCATCACCACAGGAAAACACTTCCGAGATAGCAAAAACCGAGAGAGGTTTTTGTAGATGGTCCCAACACAATCCCATAGCCTTGGATGGAGAGTTTTTAAGCATCATGCTCTTCGAGAAATATCCCTTCAAATATTGTAGCCTTTTAGCACTTTGGACTCTTAAGGGAAATTGCCAGTCCAATGTAGCTCGGAGTGATTTGGTGTATTTGGGTGCAAGAGAAGACCATCCCTAGTGTAAAAATACCCATCCAAACATGTTGTAATAGTTCATTTGGTCGTACAAGTTGCGAAATGAAAGTTGCACCACTTTGCAACTTTTCCCTCCACTGAAAAGTCATCACCACAAGAAAATGCCTCTAAGATAGCAAAAAATGAGAGAGGTTTTTGTAGATGGTCCGAACACGATCCAATAGCCTTGGACAGAGAGTCTATAAGCATCATGGTCTCTGAGAAATAGCCCTTCAAAGATTTTTGCCTTTTAGCACTTTGGACTCTTAAGGGAAATCGTCGGTCCAATGTAGCTCAGAGTGATTCAGCATATTTGGGTGCAAGAGAGGACCATCCATAGCATAAACATACCCATTTGGACATGTTGGAATAGTCTATTTGGCTGGATGAGTTACAGAATGAAGTGAACAAGTTGTGATTAAGCTTAAAGGTACCTTTTGATGTTTGAAGTTGTATGGAATATGGGGATGTCAATTTTAAATCATGTGATAATCATTTTAGCATGAAGCTTCCTTGCTCATTGATGGACTCCTTGCACATTGCTCATTTTTATGGTGCCAAAATAGGAGTGCTAATAGGATGTTAAGAATATTTAATAATAGGTACTAGAGAACAAATGGGGTGGGGAGACCCCATTACCTTATAGACGCGGTTGAGTCATAATACTATGTCTAAACATTAATATTGCTAATAATTGAAGGTGTTATGATAACTTCTTATGATAAATATATTTATCTATAATCTTAGTGAAATATGAAAGGAAAAATAGATGAGGGAATCATAAGTTTATATATGTATATCATTGTAGTATTGATTTTCTAGTGTGGAACAAATGCATTTTTTTACTAGCAATGTCAACGAGCTGGGTGTACCTCTATTGATGATAAGAGATTTATTTAATTGAAGATTGTACAAGCATTAACTTTAGTTGTAGGTGTGATCTTACATTAAAATGTTAAGACAAAAATATTATGTAATCAAGATTATGTTGAGAGATTTATTACTTAGGGATCCATATATTATAAAAATTAATGTCACGAGATCAAGAGAGTGAGGATGGATGTTAAGACTGGTTAGTTGCATGAAGCAATTAAAATAATATTCATGTTTTGTACAACTATAAAACCTTAACTATGGCATGAAACTATTAAAAGGACCAAGAAAGAGAAAATGTAAGTTAAATGACCAGAATTATTATGATATATAGTATCAAATATTATCCTTATTAATTAGGAAAGTACCAATAAAATTAGTATAAAGCATGGTTTATATTTAGATATTCCACAAATGATAGAAATTGTTAATCATTAATTTAATATCTATTTGAACACTAAAAGAACATTTATTATAAAGGGAGTCCAAATTAATAAATAGTTTATAGGTATGAAATTATCATTAATAATTATTAAGATATTAAACTAATGTTCCACCATACTATTGAAATGTAAAGCAATCAGAATAATTGTGCAAACTAGATCAAGTGCACTAGATATTAAACAGAGAGAGAGAGAGAGAAAGGGGGGAAAGAGATCTTGTTAGATCAATATGGGGAAAGTGGAATGCTTGAAGGGGGATGTTATCTAAAACAACCTGCAGAGCTATCTATTAGATCATGGGTATAAATCATGGGATGAATCCATACCAGTAGATATCGGATATCAGATTGTTTCTTTTAGAATTCAAGAGGATGATTGTGCACTAGAATGAAATCTTTGGACAAATAGAATATTTTTGCAATTCCCATCTCTACCACTTGTGAATCCTTCTATCTATCCTCCCACTTTTTGTAGACATCTATTAGAGATTTCTAGTTATAATATTGTACACAAATCCCCCTTTTATTATGCTTTGATAGTTGTCCTTAGGTGGAGATATTCGCTTTGTAGGAGACTTCATAAGAGAGCTTTGAAAATGGAGATGTTGGAGGCAATGTTTCTTTCACGTTGCAGGAAAAGGAATCAGCTTAATAAAAAAAATTAGTCCAAGCAATGGCATTAGAAATCCACTCTAAGCACTTTCTGTACTCTTCAACATCTCTCTTCTCTAAAAGCGACCTCTAAATCACTTCAAACACCTTACCTACCACTCTCAAGACCAATGTAACAATGATACAAAATAAATTTTGAGACTGCAAGAAGACATCAAAATGGCTAGTGTACTAAAAGAATTCTTATGATTTTTGAAGAATGCTAATAACTCTACTCAGTTGTCTTATTTTTTCAATATCATACAAATTGAACCCTGGCATCAATAGACTTTGTATATCAAGCTACCACAATTCAAGTTTCAACGATGAATATTTATCATGCATGTTTAAAATGACATTCAAGTTTATGGTGGTTTTTTTTGTTTATATGATGTTATGTGATATTCTAATCGTAATTCATGCTTCTAGGTTGTATGTATATATATATATATATATATATATATATATATTACATGTTTTCTCCATTGTTCAGCCCCTACACTACAAGTAAATGGCTACATAGCATGTGGAATGAGGGGGCAGCAGGCTTGAGACCCCTTTAAAGTTTGTTTGAGTGCTTTATTTTCATTTTTTGTGAGTATTGTGCCAAGTTTCCTCAAAGAAATGTGGTCTCTAGAATTCCATGACAAGCTAATGCAATTGATAGATGCTCCTAGTTATTAGTTATGTAATGTGAAGTAATTGCATAACTGCTTAGGTTGACTTTGTAAAAACTATATTGTTATTGAAATTTTTTCATCTATCAGCATCTAGTTGTTACTTATTGATGCAAAGGTGTTGGAACCCAAGTAACAAATTGACACTTGTCTCAAATATCAACACTATAGCTTCAAGTCACCAAAAATCAACTAAAGAGCATATCCTTTCAAGAAGACTATAAAAAGACCAACATGACATCTACATAGCATCCATTCAACATCAAAAACAATTTCCCAATCATTCATACAAGGTTCTTTTGCAACATTATAGAATTTCACTAAGTGACCCTACTCAAAAGGCTACAAAATTAGCCCTAATTTACAAAACAACTACTCTTTAGACTTCTCCACTCACCATGAACTCTTGGATAGTAATTTATTACATACCAAAGCATCAGATTCTACAATTTATTTATAACTTCAAGGCCTCTTTATCACTGTTCTATGAAACCCTCCTCTACCATGCATTAACCTAGGGTTTTAATGATTCACCTATCTCCTGGATTCCAGAAGCATAGCCAATGCATCAAACATCATGAGTAAACCCTGCATAAACTCACAAATACATCACAATAACATTTCCATTACTTTTTCTTTACAAACCCTCATGGACACCCCTATTCCACATGAAAATACACTCAGTTTGCCCAAGGGAAGCATTCCCAACCTCCTACATTGTTTCTTTTATGCATCTAAAATATAAAAAAGGTTACCCTACCACATTATATTTCCTTACCATTGAGAAACAATATTAACATTAGGTGGAAGGCTTATGCCATTAAATTAACTCCCAAACAATGCTTTTTCTACCTTACACAGGAAGTTTTAGAAAATATTTGAATGCTCCCTCCAAAATGAATATTAAATATTTAGAATGGACTCAAGGGAAAGGTAAGACTTATATCCACATGAAACTGAATATTTTAGATCATTAAAGTTTCGTACTATTCCGTACACATCCTGCAAAGTTTAGGAAAATAGTAAAAAACAATATTTTGCATAGGAAAATGTGGTATTACTTCTTGCAAATTTAATACAATGCTTCTTCTAACCTCCTTCGAGCCTTGAAGAGGCCTTTAAATATATTCTCAAATCAAGGACCATCTCCTCAATTCCCATGACTTCCTTTTAATAACTTTTGAAAGATTAGCACCATTGGAGGCCTAATTACCCATTTGGATTACTTTTACAAGCATATTGAAATACCTATGCATTATTTGCAACCTATGACAATTAAAATCATACTAAAGGCTTGAAAATAGCCTGTTCTCCATCATAAGACCCAAAACCTGCACCCCCCTAATACAAACAACAATATTTCCCTTCAAAGGCTACAAACACTTGTAGGTGCAAGATTAACCTTCTTCCCCAAATGACTCAACAAACAAATTTATTACATTATGGTTGGTATTTTTAGACCTTACTGGAAAAAATAAACACAAAATACTTAGCATAGACCTACTAGGCATTCAATTGACCAAAGATTAATATTGTGGTGTAGGTGCTCCTACACCACTTATGCAATGTGAAGTAATTCTTTGAGTTTGAAAGATGTGAAATGCAATGTAATCAGCAATATGAATATAAAATACATAATATTTAACCATTCTTTTTATGATATTGTACATTGATATTTAGCCATTACTCACTTGATTAAATTTTCAAAGATTTAATCATGCACATGAGGAGGAAATTAAATTTCAATTGTCAACTTCTATATATCAAATTATCCAATAATCAAGTGTATGTCCATATACAAAAATGGCATATCAACGCCAACTCAAATAGAGTTTTACAATATGTGGCATATGCCATCTTGGTATCTATTCAAAATTTACATGCCAAAATGTCTATCTCATCCTAAACTACTAGTGGATCATCAAAATGGAGCCTCTTTGAAGCACTCGTTGGATCTGAAGGTAGCTGCACAAGAAAAAGTCAAACCACAATTGAGATTAGTTATACTATATAATTTAAAATCAAATAATTAACATAAAAAACAATATACATTGAATTATAATTGAACTCTAAAATTAAAATCTTCATTACCTAAAATATACGTCTCTTCGAAGGGTTAGGAGTCCTAGAATATACCCCTCTCAAAGAACCAACCAAACCAATTTTTTTAATTTCAATCTATATATGTGAACAAAAACATAAAATTGATCCAAGTTAGCATAGAATTGTCAGTAATACAAACACATTTACCAAGCGCAAAATAAAATAAACACATACCTATTTAGGCTAATCTTTTTCTTTATCTCCTTTAGGTGTTTCAACACCTCCTCCTTTAGGTGTTCGAATACCTACTCCTTCAGGTGTTGTAACACTTGCCAACAATGATGTATAGCTCACAACCACCTATACATAAAAATGACAAGTACATATGAAACTAAAAATCTATGTCAATGTATGCATAATCAATAAAAGATCTTATAAATATTAATTCAATCAAATTTGAGTTCAATTACCTTTCCTTTATCTAACATTGTGCCTCCATAGTCTGGAGAGCATCACACCTCGCTCGCACTAGGTGATTCCTACAAGCAGAGAATAAGATAAACATATAAGTTAATATATAATTTCATTAATGATAAGTAGTATACAGTAAAAAAAATGTAAATGAGTGAGTGCAAAAATACATACTGTGTGTGTGTCGAGGCCAAATGAAATGGCCCTAAGGGTGCTATCAGTCACCTGTGTGAGCTCCTCCTTAGACATTAACTATTAAATAGACCATGTAAATAAATATTAGTACTTGATACTATCTCTTATTAATATTCATAAAAAAAATGCAAGTTATGAATTTACACCTTAAATGTTACCTGTGTAACTATTCCAATGTCCACCTCTCTAGTAGGAGAGGACTCTGTAGGGTGTGCTCCACTCCCCTGCGTGTGATCTGCTATAATCTCCACATCCTGGATGTCATAATCAATAGTGTCTAATGGATTCTCAACACGTTGTACAATAGGACCCAAGCATATCTGCTGGCACATATTGCAAATATGTGGCACACAAATATGTGGAATCGAGGAGGATGATGCAGCAGCACTGAATCAATCGCCAACATCACCAGAATGTGGCTGAGCTATTGAAGAAGCATGGGAAACCAAAAGACCACTCAAAGAGTGAATGGGCTCGATAGTTTGGGTGGTTGCATCCTCCAGAATATCTGGATGTTGTACTGGAGGTGGCGGAGGAAGGGGAGGATGGGGAACATGTGGGCGCCTGACTACTCTAACTTCCCCTGGCCTATCCTATGGCATACCTCCACCAATGCCCTGGAAGGGTTTAATGTCAAAGTAAGTGACATGATGCCCTAACAAAAACTCAGCGTATAATTTTTTAATAAAGTAAAAAGGTACATCAAGATTATTGTTGAGTGGGTTATCAAAAACTATACACCAACGATCCCAAAAGTTATCTACTATGCCCCTATGTGTGCACCATTTTATAGAAAGTTTTGGTTTGTTAACATTAACTCGTAAACTAGTGTTGGGGCTAATAAATAAAGAGGCTATTTGGGCTTTTGTTATTTGGATATTTTTCACATCATCATAAGACGATCCAAATGCATAATATTCCCTCATGGTTTCTTTCCACGAATAAAAGGCATTATGTTGGGTGGAGAGGGTTTCTACATTTGTAATTATTCCTATCAATGTGGTTGACATACGGGATAATCAAGGGATTTTTTTATAAACATCACAAATACCCCTCAATTTCTCCAATTTTTCATGAATTAAGTCTTCAATTGATGGCTGTGGAGGCGGTGGAGCATTTGGCATTTCTGGATTTTGATTCTCAACTAGTGGATTTTCATTCTCAACTGGTGGAATTTGTGCATTCTCATTCTCAATAGCCATAATGCCTAATTAAAGTTGAAAAATAATTAATCTAATTAAAATTAGACAATATAAATGAAAATATTATAAAAATACCCTAGTTTAAAAAAAAAATCCAAAAACCCTACTTTTAACAAAAATCTATAAAATTCTCTAATTTTTAATACAAATACATAAGCAACACTATGTTTAAATCAAAATCCATAGAAAACATTAATTTTTTAATCAAAATCCATTCTAAACTCAATTTTTCATAAAAATTCAATCAAAACCCTATTTTGAAAAAATTCCACAAAAAATTCATTTTTTTTAATCAAAATCCATTCTAAACTCAAATTTTTCATAAAAATTCAATCAAAAACCCTATTTTGAAAAAAAATCCACAAAAAACTAATTGAAATTATCCAAATCTATTTTAAAATTGAATCAAAGCAAATAAAAATCTAAAATATTACCTTTTCAAATCGGAAATTGGTGAAATTGGATATCTGTTACACGAAGAACCTCCTCACTGTGGGCCTGTGGGTTGTTGAGTGTTAAAAACATGCACATAATTTGTATATATTTACTTTTTACAAATCAGATATCCAATTTGGATTGGATATCCGATTTGGATCAAATATCCAATTTGGATCAAATATCCAATTTGAATCGGATATCCAATATATAAAACTAGGATTGGTGTTGCTTTGGTGGTGTGTACTGACAGCTAAGCCTAACAAAAGTCAACACAGTATTTTCATGTTTTTGGCTCGATGAAAGACGTGTTTTTTTGCTCATTGCCACTTTTTGGCCCACCATGATCCTACACATACTCACCTTGCATTCCATAATAGGACCATGTCATTCACCTCAAAAATTTTATCTTTAGCCATTTTGTCAAATAGGCATTTCATTCATGACTACATTTTGGTCTTTTTTTCTTTGGCCAATCTTCTAATTTCATCCAATTTTGCCAATTGCTTCATCCTATCTTCCATGGGTTCAAGGATATCCAGGTCTTTTGGAAGCATGAAATTATATACTGGCAAGAAGTTTTGCATGGGAATCTTGGCTTGTGTCCCATAGACCAATTCAAAAGGTGATCTACTAGTTGATTTTTTAACTATGATCCTATCTACCCAAACTGCTAGCCTCAATTTAGAATCCCAAGCCTTCTTATTTATCTCCAACATTCTTCTAATTTTCTTTAGGATACTTTTATTACTTGATTTAGCCTACTCATTTTCTTGTGGATGGTATGGGGATGCATATGATATTGTTATCCCATAAGTTTCATAGAATCCTTTGAACTCCTTTGATTTGAAGCACATACCATTGTTTGTGATTATCCTTGCAGGTGTTGTAAACCTTGTAATGATGTTCTCCATCAAAAAAATTATTACTACCTTACTAGTGGCTTGCTTTGTGGGGATGGCTTCTATCCATTTTGTAAAGTAGTCAGTTGCCACTAGTATCCATCTGTGACCTCCACTGTATTTTTCTATTTTTCCCTTATAAAATCAATCCCCCACTGATGAAATAGAGCTTCAACCTAGATTGGTTTGAGTGGCAATGCTCCTTGGTATTTCATTTTTCTAGAAAAATTTTGATAGGCTTCACACTTTCATACATGAGCAAAAGAATCATTGAAAACCCTAGGCCAGTAGTATCCAACTCTTAAGATCTTGTGGGCAGTAGTCTTAGTCAAAAAATGTCCTCTATAGACTCCTTCATGCATATCCTTTAATACATTCTTTTCTTGTGATTCATCTAGGAATAACAATAGTACTCCATCTCTATTCTTCCAGTACAAGTCTCCATCCATAAATACATATTTTGAGGCATGCAATTTCACGGTTCTTCTTTTATTTTCACTCAAATATTTAGGAAATTTTTGGTTTTTGAGATGGTACATTATATTAGTATACCATGAAGTGTGCTCAATACTGGCAATCATAATTTCTTCTTCCCCTATGTTACAAATCTGAGATGCTTCAAGGTTTGAGTCGGCCATGAGCTTAACCAAGCCTTGTCCCCTCACCAATTTGGTGATTTGGATTTCAATATAAAACTCCTAAATTCTATTAATCCATCTGCACCTTCTCCCTGTAAATTTAGTTTGTACAAATACATCCTTAACTACAACATTCGGAACATATGCAATTATTTTTGCTCCCACCAGATAAGGTCTAAAGTATTTTACTACTTTGACAAGTGCATATTCCTTCTTCTCTATAATATCATAATTAATTCTACTCCTTGAAGGGATTTACTAAAGATGATATAGGTTGCTCATATCCCTCATCATTTTTATGTAGCATCACTGCTGCAATGGTGTTATATGTTGTAAATGTTGAAATGGTTTGCTAAAGTTAGGGGACTTTAACATTGGGGATTCCTTGATTGCTCTCTTTATAGATATGAATGCATCGATTGCTTCTATTGTCAAATCAATTTTAGCTCCTTTCTTCAACATCTTTGAGATAGGTTTGACAATCTCGACAAAATTTGATATGAATCTCCTTACAAAGTTTATTTATCCAAAGAAAGACTGAATAGCCTTTATTGTCTTCATAATAGATATCTTTTCTATAGCCTCAACCCTTTCTGGATCAATTCTAACTCAATCTTCGGATACCATGTGACCCAAAAACTTCCCCTCTATTACAACAAAATGGCACTTCGTAGGGTTCAGGGAAATACTATACTCCAGGGCCTTGAGGAAGATGTTCTCAAGATGTCCAGCATGGTCCTCTGCTTTTTAGAATATGTTGTGAGATTATCTTGATATACCACCATTATTGTATTGATCAAGTTAGCAAAGGCAAGATCCATATCCCTTTGAAATGTGGCCCCAATGTTGTGAGGCCAAATGGAATCCTTACATATACATATGTGCCCCAAGGTGTGGTGAAGGGAATCTTGTACTATTCTGATTCTTTTACTTTCACTTGGTTCTACCCTTAAAATCCATCCATCATGGACAATAAGTTATGATTGTAGGGCTTATCTTCTTTCCAATGTACACCTTTTTTGGAGCCAACTTAGTCCCAAGATTAATTTCTTCAATTTCTTCCCTTCTCACTGGTGTTTGTTTCATAATTGCTTTGTCATTCCAATCAAAAACCCTTTCTATTGCAACTAATCCTTTAGTGATCTTATTTGTTTTTAGTTGCACTACCTCTTGGAGAAACACAATTTTTTTTCCATCCACCTCTTCAACAAATGCATTGAAGTCAATTTGTTGGGCCTCATACTGATCAATACAGTGTACGAACTTGATTAGATCTGTGTCATCATTAGAGACCCACCAATTGTAAATATTGTTAGGAACTACAGGTCTGGTCTTGAGCTCTACCTATGAGATCCCTACCAAGGTAACATCATCTTTTTTCAAGGCCACATTTTCCAAGAAGTCATCCATTGAGTTTTTGGATCTATCCACCCACTCAATGGAAAAAGAATCAAACAGCTCTATAGTATCCCACACAACATTTCTATACTGCTTCAATATCTTATTTTTTGTGGAGTACTTTGATATTACTTTTGAGACAACCAATTTAGAATCCCCAAGAATGGTTAACATTTTGATCCCATGTTTTGTGGCCATGTTTAGACCTAGTAGCAAGGCCTCATATTTTGCTATATTATTTGTGCACTTGAATGTTAGCAGAAATGAGCATTTAAATGTTGTGCCTTCAAGTGAAATGAAGATAATTCCAACTCCATTCCCCTCTCTATTGTAGGCTCCATCAAAGTACATTTTCCATATTCCATGTTCATTTGTAGAGATATCCCTAGCAATTAGATCTGTGTTCAGTAATTTAGGGTTTGAATGTTCAATTCTAAAACTCCCCAGGTCTACGTTACAAAAGTAATTCATTTGATTAGGATCAAATAATTCAATCATATGTTATGATCTAGGTTCTCTGTATAACTTGACTTCCCTTCCATTCATAGGTATTGTGGCATAAGACAAGTCCAATTGAACATTCCTACCTATTGCTGCAGTCCATTGTCTTGATAATAACATCCCATAGTAAGGGGGAGTGTCCGCCACAATAATGTATGTCCTATATGTTGCCTTAGGGTATGATGCCAATTTTAATTCTACATCCCATATCACTCCAACTATAGGGACTGATCTATTATCCATGGAATAACACTTCCCATATGTATTATTCACCTACATACCTAATTCTTTCATGATAGCTAGAGACATGATATTGATTGTTGCCTCTGAGTCAATCATGTAATTTTTCAACAACTTGTTCTTGATCACCAATGTGGTGTAAAATGGATCCACCTGGGAGGGATTCTTTATGAGTGTGTCTCCCAAATATACTTATGGTGTCTTTGTAATTTCCCACTCAATGGCATTAACCTTCTTCTTATCCTTCTTTTGAGATGCATTGGTAATCATTCTGAGGGTTGTCTCTGAAGTCATCAATCTTCATCAACTCCATCAAGGGAACTATCATCTTTGTCTGAGCTAGCTCTTGGGAAATGTCAAATGAAGGGGTAGTGATCCCTTTTTCAACCTTCTCCACTTTAGTAACATTTTTCCCTTCAGTTTGAACTTTGTTATTACTTAGTTTTTTCTCAGATTCAATATTTGTAGTATCTTTTTGGACAACTTTCTGAAGCTTCTTTTCTTCACCCTTCTTTTGATCAGATGGGAAATTCTTCTTTCTCTTCTATTCTTTTATGAACATGTATCTTGGTGTTCCCTAGTCTCCATCTGTGGGTCTACTTCTTAGGTTGTATTTTCTCCCTTTTTCCTTAGCCACAATTTTTTTTGTGATGGCCCTCTTCTCTTCTATTTTTTTTCTCAACTAAAATTGTGGTGTTGTATTGTATGCATATGTTGCTTCTTATCTGATTTCTTCCTGATCATAAAAAACTTCTTGCTCCACATTTACATTGCACTTTTGATTGTTGGAATGGTATTCATACCCATCCTCAAAGGATGAGTATCCTTCATTTTTTTTATGAGACCTCCATCTTAACATGTTTACAGTGTGGCGATCTCTATCTTGCTCTTGTGACCACTCGTCTTCCTAACAAGCTTGAACCACTGCACAATGTTCAGGGGCATGGGGTCTATGGAAAGGTGAACACCATGGTATAGTATCTAATGCATGTGCTCCATGTTTCTTCAAGGGATCAAGAGTCTCTTTCCAAAAAAAATTCCTATTAGTCTTCCATCCTTCCAAGTGGTATTATAGGGCATTTCATGCAATCTTGGCCTTTCATTTTTGTACTGATTTTCTTGTCTATTCTAGGGATTGTTGGGATTTTGTGGGATCCTAAGGTTATCCCTTTTTCCAATCATTCCATCAACTTTCCTATTATTTTAAATGGTTAAGGATACCTTTTGTGCTTTAGTCAAACTTCTAGGAAATCTGTTTTTGAGTTCATACCCTATTTTAGGATCAAAGGCCTTTAAATAGATACTTAAAGTTGTTGAGTCAACTAATTTGGATCCATGTGGTATCTTATTGTTGAGCTTGGAGAATCTCTGATTAAAATCATAAACTGATTCATTCTGATGTTTCTTTATACTTATTAATTCATGTAGAGTGAATTCAAGAGCACATTGATTCTCATATTTCTATAGAGATTGATCTTGGAAGTTTGTTGCAAAGGTAATTGAGGCATCTAGTAGGCTATTGAACCAATCCCTTGCTTCTTCAATTAGAGACATCATGAACAACCTCATAAGGACATCCTCTTGTTCCATGCTGAAATCTTGCACAAAAGCATTGAAGTTTCTTATGTGTTCTTCTGCTATAGTTGCACTATTCACTGTGAATTTAAGGACAATATTTCTCCAGTTACTATCAATGGGATATGGGGATATTTGATATCATATCAAGACATATTTTCTTCTCATGCTTGTAGGGGTTTACGGATAAGGATTCTAAGGTGGTGGATTAGGATAATATTGGAATCCATATTGAGGTTGATGCACATTTTTTTGAATGTTTTGGTGAGGATATATATATTTTTTGTGGCACATGATGCTAATAGTGAGGGACATATTGTTGTCTTGGTGGTGGGTTAGGTTGTGGAATGTTGTCAATTCTTTGTGGTGGAACATTATATTGCACATTTTGTCTTGGTCTCCTAGCTATATTGTGAGGCACTTTTGAAGTACTTAGAGCACCTGTATTCTGAGATGACCCCTGTGTATTGATGTTACCTCCTTTTTTATGGGGGGGACATATTTTGGTGGTTTTACTGCATGGATATTTAATTGAGACATTTTTTGACTTAAATCTTGACTCTCTTTCTTCTACTGGTGTTTTCTTCTAAGCTCCTCTCTTTGCTTTTCCACATATTATTCCATTTCTTGAGTAGTCATTTCATCATAATTTTTAATAGGGGTAGAGTGATCCATGAATCCATGTTGGGTCTCTTCTCCTTGTTGTAATGAAATCTTGTAGTCAGTCTTTTTTCCTTTGTATTTTTTCTTCATCCAGTTGGGAAAAAAACTCAATTTTTTGAGGATCTTTCTTCCAGCGAAGAACAAGACAAGTAGTGTTTTCTTGCTCACATGGGGTACAAGGATCTCTGCATGGATCATCATTATGATACTTTAATTCATGCAATAGGTCAAAGCTATTATGCAATGAGGAGGTTGTTTTGGAATATTCTCACAATTGGTGAATGTAGTATCTGACTGTTTAGATGTTCCTTTATTATTATTTGTGTCAGCCTTTGAAGGGGGAGATCCATGTTTATCTATCCACCTACCATTGTTCTTCTTAGGGATTTCTTGGTGTAGAGATATCCTTCCATCATTTGTAGGATTCTTTAATGCTCTGTACTCTAGGGCTTGTTCTTGTTGATGTGTATTTTAAATTCCCAGTCATGCACTTGTTACTACAACATTGATAGAGTCACCACTCACTTTTATGAAAAGTGAGAAAAGGTTTACAACTTCTTTAGATCTTCTCCCAGCAGAGTCTTTTGATATGATGGTTTTAAGCAACTATATGATGAAGGGACTAGATTCAAAATTGGCTAGGTTTTCCCCAATGGAGTTACCAATTTGTTAGGTCTCAAAAATTTAGGTTTTTAAACCACAAGAGGGTGTCGATCTCTCAATACATTTTTTACTAACAAATGGGGAGAATATGGTTGATCACCCCTTGCTCTTTAGGCTCTGCTAGACCTAGGTGGGTGTATCTAAGTGACAAGGAAGATTTGAAAGTATTGAATGTGATATCTAATATAGGCAATCTACTCACTATGGCACATGTGTGTGAAGTAGATGCATAGCTTACTTACTAGTTCCTAGTGAAAGTGTTTTGAATAAGAATGTACATTGAATTTGTACAAAAATGTTTTAAAGTTGACCATTTCCCAATATATTGGGTGGATGGAGTTGATGAATGAATGATGACTATGGAGATAGGTTTGTATGATAGGTAGACCTATTATTCAGCTTAATTCTAACTGTTGGGCACTTTTAAATGTTTACACCTTGTGCAAATGTGCAAGTTTGTTTACTACAATACTCTTCTTTATAAATCCCAATGTTATTCCCTCAAATTATTATGATGCTATGAAAGGATTTTTAATCCCCGAGGGAACCAATTAAAATGAATTAACTGAAAGGATTTTTAATTCTCTCTGACCAAAACCCAATCAAAACAACTACACAACAACAACAAATGTTTCCTGATAAATTCTATAAATTTGAATAACTTGAAATAACCACTTTGGAGACACCATAAAAACATATAAGCATGAAAATCAACACAACAATTGAACAATGAAAATAGATCGCCAATTAAGAGCAATCTTCTCCATTATATTGCTTCAAAATGATATTGCATTAATAACTAAAGTCTTAAAATATGGAAACAATTGGATGGAGTGTGCAATCTATCTATTCTACTAATGGAAATGATAATGATAAGATGATGATGCCAAAATTGGGCCTTTGTTTCCCTTTTTATATGGGAAGCAATAAGCTTTAGGCCCATTTACAAAAGGTTACATCGTTTGTTAACTAAAACTTGTTTAACATAAACATAAAAATTTCAAAAGTTTGTTAGTGGATGCATCACGATTTGTTAATCTTCAACAAGCTCCCATGATCACCAAAGACCTGTTCAAGGCTCATGAACCATGATAATGCATCCATAACTTCCAACCTTCCATACTCTCTTTCTCTTCACTTGGCATGTGTGATGAAAATGTTAATCCTTGATACATACTCAATATACCTTGTCTTTGCATAAGTATTTGCATTATTTATGATATCCTTCATCGCATACTTAAGTTAAAATATTCTCCCTAATCGCATATGTGTCCTTTTGAGAACCCTATCTTCATCATTAATGTCATCAAGAACACCTGGTAGGTACTAAGCTATCTCATCCTTCCATACGTCTTGATCTTTCAAATTTGTCTCCTCAAAGAAATTAGGCAGGGCCATACTTAGTGGCTAACTGAAGTCACTTAATTCCTATGTTAAGATGTTATAGAAGTTTCCATGCACATTCTTAAGTTATTGATATTCTTGGAGCACATTTTTGTTATATTCTAACTTTTCCTTGATCTGTAGTCCCACCTCCTTCATTTTGTCATTCAACCAATTGTATTCTTGTATGGCTGCATATTTTTTGTCATGGATGATCCAAACATTATCAACAATTCTAATCATATCATCAAATATTTTACATACTAGCTCAGATGTTATTTTAAATATAGTGGTTTTTAGTTTTTAATTCAATTATTCTTGTAATTTTTGAATCTTTTCATACTTGTTCTTCCAATAGGTGGTCTCAAACATTGCTTTGAGCATCTTTCTTTCATGTTCAATCAATGGTGAGTAAAATCATGAGGAGGAAGGCAATCTATCTTTGTAATCGATCACATCTTGCTTTAACCTCTCATTCTCCTCCATCAACCCCTTATTATCTTTGACCAATTTTTGAATTTGAGCCTTGGTAAACTTGGCCATGTTTACATTCAGATTAGCGATCTCCATAGAATCTATATCCCCTACTCTTTGTACTAGAAGGTTTCCAAAAATATGATTCTGATAACTGATAAGAGAAGGTCTCTTTCCTAGTGGGTAAAGGGCCCACATCTATAGAGTAGTATTATTAGGGTTATACCTTGATCCAATATATACCTTATCACTGGCCTCATCTGTTAATTGCAAGGCCTTATTTTCCCTTCTTAAAAATCTATCAAACACAATTGCTAAGCTAATGTCCCGCCCTGGAAGAAGCATGACCCCAGTTTCTTGTAATATTGCTCTTCCTCTTTCAAGATTCATATTATTCATCTCTTCATCAACCTCATGATGGAGCTCCTTCAAGGCATCTGATTCTTTCTCAGGATTGATTTCTTTCAATCTTTCTCTTATTACTCTTCCTTTATACTCATAAAAGTATTAAACTTAGAGGTTTGAACAAATGTGTCATCTACAATGAATTATTGGCTAGAATGATGTCTCACATCATCAGATAACTCATTAGAGGCTTCAAATGCAATCACATTCCTCTATGGTGGCTCTTGATACTGGGGAACAGTAGGAATGGTGATTTGTGTGACTTCCTCATCCTCCTCAATGCCATATTTGATTATAATAGGAGTGTCAGCTGAGAAGCTCACCTCTGGAGTAGGTTGTGGTGAGAAATGACTTAATGGTGCTACATTCTCAACTTTTCTGCTAAAACCAGTATCTCTTCTCCTTTCAAAAGCTACAATGGGTACATCTTTTATCAACTCTTCTTCATGTAGAATCATTTTCTCAATCCTTTCTATATGATCTTGTATTTCATGAAAAGCCTCCACATACGATGGATTATTGTTTCTTCTCCAAGCCTCATCCATGAAAGTTCTAATGTAGGAAACTTTCCTCATCATTATTTGTTTCTCATCACAATTCCTAATGAAATCATCCACATGGAATTCGTGTTTGTATCCCTTTAGTTTCTGTGAAATATTGGCATCATAAATGAAATGTTTAGGATCAAATTTTTCTCTCTTATTTCCCAATGGCAAGCCATAATAATCTATCTTGCTTCCAACTAATTCATATCATGTGTCAGCAATGATGGTGAAGTCACCAAAGCGTAAAGTAAAGGGCATAAAAAATTTTCTCCCATAGATTTTCAAGTGCATGAAGGATAAATAAGCTAATTTCCTTACAATCTCAAGGCATGCAACTCTATCTAGCATAGTTTTAGGCAGTAAATATGGGGTTTCCTCAAACCCATACACTCTAATCATAGTACAATCCTCAAATGCATACCAATCCCCCCAATTGTGGCTTACCTTTCCTTCAGGGTTTTTCTCTTTTGGCCTAAGGAATATCTGTATCTCTGGGGATAGATTGTAATCACATATGTGGCCAAGTAATCCCCTAGATTTTTGTGTCTATCTTCCAATGTTTTGCATGAATGGTTTAATTGAGCTACTCTTCTCGACTTTGGCCCAGACCTAGGACACTGATCTATTAAGTCTTGGTTTAATGGCTTAGCCTCCATTTTTTTCCTTTCCACTTTTGGTTTCTTAGGGGTTTTGTCCATTTTAAAAGATACTTGTACCATACTTCAAGCAATTTTTTAGAGAATTCATTGAGCCGAGCCAAGAGAACTTACTTGAACAAACACTACAATTCCTAAGTTGCTTTTCGTCATCCAACTCCATCTTCTCAATATTCAACTACAATTCAGAGTAATTCTACTTTATTAGGAGTTAGATTTATCAAAATTTGGCATGCATGATCCAACTCTAGTTCATAAATGGTGCTCACACCACCTTTGTAATCACCTTGCAACATTAATGGTAGTTGTCTCTTCGATAACCTCATCAATCATGTCAACTTGGTGAAACATTATTTTATACTGTCAAAGAGACTTTAATTCCATTTTCAAGTATGTTCGTTTCTCTCTTCCATGTGTCCCTAATTATCTTTTAAAATTTTGAAGAGACCTTTGAATTTCTCTCTCCGATCCTGCAAGGTCTCCTTGATGGCTATATTTCAAGTTCTTCCCCTTTTTGATCTCTTGGTCACACAAATTGTTGATGAGACAAGTGAATATTTCTCCTCAACAATCTTATGTCTCCTTTACATATCTATGCTTCTTCCTTCAGTGATATTTCTTCTAATAACCTTTATGTGACTTTGAAATGTCAAAATGACTCGTGGTTATCTCTCTTCAATGTTTGTTAATCTCATCGATAATATATGTTCATAGTTGCGCCGAAATTTCGAAGAGACTTTCAAAAAGGTTTGCTCAATGTTCACTTGTCTCTTCAACGTTTTATTTTTAGAATGTCGAAGAGACTTCTATTAATGTCTATTTGATGCCTTCATGTCTCTTTGACATTTTGTTCTCAATTTTTCTTACAATGTTGAAGAGACTTCTTCATTTCTCCCTCTGACATACTGATGTCTCTTTGATATTGCCATTTTCCCAACCCTATTCTCCCCAGTAATCTACCATTTATTTATATTAATCTCTTGGTGTCTAAGAGATTTTTTTTTGTTTCCTAAATGTAAAATAATTCAATATTCCTAGAGTATCGATGTCACTGTGCCTTGTCAGTGAGACATGTTATTTTTTCTCTTCGATGTATTCGAGTCTTCTCGACATATTGTTCTTCAGGTTGTCGAGGATACATTTGAGGATGTCTCCTCAAAGCATGAGAGTCTTCTTGATATCTTCATCAGGCTTCCTTTGAATTTTTCAGGGAAACATTGGCATGGATCTCCTTGATTTGGCATAGTCCTGGCAGCATACCTCGAGCTATCGAGGAAGTATTTCTAAAGGAGGGATTTATTTCAAAATGATAATGAGAGAGTTTATTTTGTGAGCTACACACATGGGGAAATTTAATATTCAAATAAAGTAAAAACAAGGGCAGTGGGGTTTTATGATGGAAATGGAATGGCAATAAATGTGTAGAAACCAAGGTGGAAATTTTAGGTCCAACAAGTCCAATTTATGACTTTTAAATAAGAACTATCTTTTCCTAGTACCGAACTACAATCTTACAAATCTTGCATTAATGATATAAAATACACAATGTAAGTGCACCAATGATCATCTTAGAGGCAATAGTCCAAAGCAATCTTTGCTTCAGTGCATAGCATTTATAATGTCTTCTTTATATCCTTTATTCTCAAGTAAATAGTTTAAAGCAGTACTATAGAGTATTCAAAACTTGAGAATACTAATACTATAACAAGCATGAGGTTATTTCATTGGAATAAAATTCGAGCAGCAGTAATTCAAAGGATGCATGTATCTGAGGAAAAGATTGTAATTGCCTATGCTAGGTGATAAGACCTTATTTAATTTAACCATGCATGTATGGTTAAAGAATTTATTGTTTGCATATTATGTTTGTTGGCATAGCTCACCATAATTAAATTTTTAGTTGAGATTTTGATGGTTATTTAAGGAAGTGTTCTTATCATCTCCATTTTCCTTAGAAAAAATTATGTTACGGTAATTTTATTAATTTCTTTCTACACATATTTCTCATATCAATTTCCTTCATGCTCTTTTCAATTTAGAGGACTCCAATCCAATTCACTACATAAATGAATGTGAGTTGACTATTTGGAATATCATTATTTCAAAACAAAAGTATTTTTGAATCATTTATTGAATATTCAACCAATATGTGGCAGTTATAGTATTTATGAAAAATACCAAAAGGGTTGAAATGGATCTACAATGTTTGATCTACAAAGCCATTGATGACCTTAAGAAAAAGATGAGAACAATTTTTTATCAGGTAACCATTTACTAGTGCTATTAAGAATTTCATGGATTTTGAATTACTTAAATTATTTTTTTTCTTTTTCCTTATAAACATTGTGCAAGAAAAGCTTCTTCAAAATCTTCTCTAAGTAATATTTAGAGGAAGAATTCAGCCCCCTCCAAAATCATGTCAAAATCTCGAAAGACTAGGCTATGCTCAAGACAATTTGGAAATCCTATTGTTCATCAATAAAAAAAGTATAGGATTTAGTGGATTTTTACAATGAAAGGTTATCAGCCTTTGAGAGGACCAAACACAAGCACACAAGAAGAATAAATTACCCACTTTGAAGTAGAATTGTCTAGTCCAGACAATCGAGTCAACTCATTGTCAAGCTACCATGTCATGCTCGAAAGAGTTATGTTGGTAGTTGGGTATATTTCACTAGCTTTTAGGGATATGGTTGGTCATAAGAGTCATTCAACTTACTCCATCTTTCATATTTTATAAGAATTGAGTTGGACAGATAAGATCATGGATCAATTCAAATAAATTCATTAATGGTGTACGAGGAAAATTGCCACATATGGGATGGTCGGTCCAGTTGGTAGGAAAATATTAATATTTTCTCTTTCCTAGAAAGGAATCATTTTCTCATGCCATGTTATGATGTATGTGTTGCTCATTATTGTATGAATAATTTTATAAACTATAAATAAAAAAATACTTATTGGCATTAACTTTCTAAATTTGGATTAAGGCACATTATTTTCTTTGTTTTTTATGTACATTTATGCTTTACGTATTCAATAACTACTCATTGCTCCTAGCTTCAAAATCATTAATAATTTCTATCATAACTTTTCCACCATGATTGAAAAATAAAAATAAAAATTTCAGCAAAGAGGAGGACGATGAGAATCTAGAAACATTGAATGTTGAAAACCACACTAAAAAAATAGTTAAAAGAAATTATTTAGTTTTTAATAAATTTTTCATATTGTCTCTATGTCTTTAATCCCAACTATTGTCTCTAAAGAGACAAAAATACTTTTGTTGCATATTGTCTTTATAGAGACTATTTAAAAAAAAAAAAAAATTGGAGAAACTCGCTTAAAGACAATATTTAAGACATCACACAAGTTTTTTGTCTTAAGTTAAGACAATTTACTCAAAAATTGTCTTAAACAACCCCCCCCTCTATGTTGTAGTGGATGGATCTTGAATTACCACACTAAATAATGAAGAAATATTCCTTTGAACACTTTAAATATGCTCTTAAATGTCCTTGAATACTCTTGTGAACTCTTGTGAAAATTTTCTTGAATGCTTATGAAAGTCTAGGATTGCTTAGATGTTGAAATGATAAAATAACCTTGTATTTATACTTATTTATGTCAAATTTCCCAAAATCACAACACTACAAGTTGATAGATCAAAATCTAGGAAGATAAAATCTTGTCAATAATTTGAATTTAATTTACATTTAAGCCACACGAGACTCATATGCCATAAGTGGCATATGAGTCCCATTAGGCTAGGCTTTGGGACACATTTTTCAAGAAATACTTATATTGATGTGAAATCAGGTTTGGAGCCCCAAAACTTAGGTGGGAATCATATGCCCAAGGTGGTGTATGAGTCCTAGATCACTAAATATGAGCCATACAATCCAAAAACACATGAATTATGATTGGATATTGGTAAATGTTGGGATTATCTCTAGAAAATGCATTGAATAAGGATCATGGATGCAAAATAAGGCCAAATAAGGCATAAAGAAGCCCATTAATTAATGAAACCCTAGATTAATGTGAAAGTGTGAAGGTACACTTTACATCACCCTAAATAAGGCACAACTAGGTTCATTTTTTTTACAAGGGCCCAAGATCTAATGTGAATGTGTTAAACATATTACAACACTAAATCAAGGCAACATTAAGCTTAATTTCATAGGGAGTTCCTAAACAAGTGTGAAAATATAAGCTTGTGATACATTTTTTGTCATTATGGGAACATGGTTCATTAGGACCCGATATCAATAAAGGATTAATTAGACTTCTTCCAAATGGAAATAATGTTGATTCTATTTATGGATGGCACCCTATAACATTTCTTAACACCTCTTATAAAATTATTGTAAAATCCTTAGCTGCAAGAATCAAATTGGTGGCTAAAGGGATAGTTAGAGTTGACCAAATAAGGTTCCTAAAGGGTAGATATATCCTTGAAAATTTAATTCTAGCATGGAGAACTTGTGAATGGGAACAACAATCGGGCCAAGATTCTTTGTTGATAAAACTTGATTTCAATAAAGCCTACATGATAGAATGCATTGGAGATTTATTATCAACATTTTCAAATGGATAGGTTTTGGTCACAAAATATGCAAAAATGTTCTAATGTTGTTTCAAGATGCAAATGCTCAACTGGTGATCAATAATTCCTTGACTGACAAATTCCCCTTACAATGTTCCATCAAACAAGGCTACCCTCTATCACCATTTTTCTATGTGCTTGTTGTTGATGTACTTGATTATTTGCTACAAATTTTAATCATATGAATCTGATCAAAGGTATTTCTATTCCAAATAATGCAGTGGTGATCAATTCTAACTTTTTTGATGACAACATGCTTTTGGTGCGAAATTTTGAAACAGAAATAAGTAAAATCTTGGAAATTTTAAATTTGTATTGCTTTGTCTCGAGTTCACAACTTGCTCATCACAAAACCAAATTTCTCATGATTAATGTTAAACACCTAGAATACTAAGAGGGGGTGAATCAATATTCTTAGAAACCACTTAAACATTTAAGAATTCATATGAAACATCATATTCAATTTGTAGCAAGGAAAGGAACCATGAAAGTAAGCATCAAAGCACATAACGCATGAACACTAGATTTTTACATGGAAAACCCAAAAAGGGAAAACCCATGGTGAGGATTAGCTCACAATATATTATAACTAGTTATAAGATATTATAGAATGATTCATTTCCCTTTGGACTCACTATCTAGAGAATAAGATAGAGGAAGTGGCTCACTACCAGGAGAAAGGGTTTGGCTTACTGCCAAGGTTTGAACTAATAATAGTGCATCTACAATATGCAAGAGATATAGTTCCATTGAAGCTCAAAACTTTGAATCAACACACTTCATACTATATTGTTCTCACACTCTACACTACTCTACATTTGTATCACACTCACACACTTGTATTCAAAATTCACATTCACAACATAATTGTCACTCTACAACACCAAAATGATCTTGCATTTATACCCATTACATTCACAAACACCTATGTAACATCAATTAGGTTGGCCTAATTAGACATACTGTGTATAACATAACTTCTCGGCCCAAAACATGCTTCACACCACAATTCAAAACTTATAACACATCAAAATATGTCAGAGGGGACCTATCATAACTCCTATAAGCTGATTAACACTCCCTTTAACTCCTCATGACCTCAAACACATCAAGTCAGCAATGTTGGTGAAGAAACACCAAAATTCACCAATAGATCATCCACAAGCTAATATTCAAACCTCAAAAATGCTCACCACTTGGATCATAGATGTAAGTGACACCAATAAACACTCCCTCAAAATTTCATAACAAAATATTATTCCATGGTGGAATGTAGACCATTCTAGACATACACTTTGTTTTGATTATACTATCACTGGCAAACCTAATATTCTGTTAATCATAACTTTTGCACCGAAGGGCATCAAGACATGAAACCTTGGATTTGAGGTCCTTAAACATGCACCAAAATTGAATTATAACCACAAACAAAATTAGCTCAAGGAAAATTATTGCAAACCAAAAAAATGACTCTTTACGCACTGAAGACTGTGTTCTAGACTTAGTTAAATATTCAACATATTTGTTTTGCATCAGAGGAAAATATATACATCTCTATGTTAGATTACCATCTCCTCAAACACTTATGTGCACCAGACCAACTGCACTTCAATGTAGACCTCAAACCACAATGTTGACATCAATGACAACATTGTATAATCTCATGCTCATGTTTCCAACATCCATATCAATGGCAATCTCCTCAAAATTCCAAAAATTAATTCTAATCATGTCCCTCATTGGATTCACAAAGAATGGAAGAAAATTAGGCACAAGAAAATTACCCGATACCTGGGCATACCCTTTGGAATGGGGATTACTTTGTCTGATATGTGGAATTAGTTCTTAGCCAAGCTAAAAAGTAAAATCTTTAATTGGGGGAATAAGTTTCTATCTTTAGCTAGAAAAATCCAAGTGGTAAATAGGATATTCTTAGCTTCTCATGTTTACTTCTCTTGTTGGTTGCCTTCTAAAAAGGGATATGGTGATTTAAATAAAATTATTCATTTTTTTTTGTGGAATAATTGGGATGGAAAGGCCAGTTTTAGATCATCCTCTTGGTTACATTGTATACAACCTAAAAATAAAGTAGGATTGGGTCTTTTGGATCCTAAAACATAAGTTAGTTGTTTAATTGCAAAATGGATAATTAGAGTAGTCTCTGAAAATGAACAATGGAATATTTTAGTTTGTTACTCTATTATTCATGCCTCTATGAATAACAAGTGGAAAGGTGTTGGGTGGCTAGATAAAATTATGCTTTCCCCCTTCATTCGTATTAAAGCCTCATTCCCCTTGCAATCTATTTGGAAAGCATGGCAATAATTTTATAAATTTTTAAATTGGAAGGATTCCTTGCATCATGGTTTTAGCTTCACAACCTCATCTGTTTGGTGGAACAAACTAATACAATATTAGGGACAATTGTTGGCTATTACCTTCCCTAAACATGTTCATTATCTTTTCAAGAAAGGTGTGCAAAAATTTGATGATTTGTGGGATTTTAATTCCCTTGACTGGGTGGATTGGCAAAGCTCCAAAAATTCATTTAGTTTAAAAAATAGGTTCAAGAGTTTTGTGACATTTGTCAAATCATTGGTTCCTATGGATCTTCTTATGAAACTATGCACTCCTCTACATTGCAATCACTTCAAAGATTAGCTATGGCTTGAGAAATATCCTTTTTTTTCTTTCCTTTGAAGAAGATTTACTTAAAACTCCTTCCAAGTATGGATCTAAATCCAAGACTTAATATCAAATGGAGGTGTAGATTTCAAAAAAAGAAATGGAATAATGAAGTGCTCAAATTCAGAGGTCTAGAGTGAAAGCAAATGCTTAAATCCTAGCTTGAAGTTTTTTGAAGCATAAGCTACTAGTAGGGGACATATTGAAATATCTAAATATTGAGCTAGTCAAATGTCCTTTTTGCAAACATACTGAAAGCTTAGAACATATTTTTTGGGACTATTTTTTAGCAACAAAAAATGAAGGCTATATTTAACTTTTTCCTTGTTATTTTTAAGTATGTGTCGCGTTGGAAAGAAGCAGTCTTGGGTGTTGGGCTTCAAAAGAGTATAGTTGTTAATTCTATGAGAGTACAAAATTTTTTTCTTCATATTTGGAAAAGTAGATGCTTAGCTATGTTTTTCAACCATATTACTAATCAAAAAGTAGAAATGCTACAATTTAGCTCTGACATCATGGTACAACTTGTCTCTTTGTTTTTTCAGTTGAGAAAGGATGTTAAATACTGCAAACTTTTGGAAGAGGTCAATTACCAATTTTTGCAACTTCATGAAGGGGACATTTGTTGTTCTAGACAACTACAAAGCTTGTTTAATTTTCGAGTTTAATGTGTTTTCTAGCTACTATTTTGTAATTGGAAAATGAGGCTCAAAATGGTGATATCAACAAGCATTATTGTTGTAATGTTGGCTATAACTATCAATTATTGTTATTGTTTCTCATAGCTTAGTTTCATCACTAGGTTATTGTTGTAATGTTGGTTGTAATTCAGAAATTAGGTTATTGTTAGAATGCTTAGCTTTTGGATCACACTCAGTAATCCATCATCAAGAAGAAGATGGATCACTAAGTGCGATCCGAAACGTTGACACAAAAATACACATAGTTGAATCCAAAAGCTAAGCATTCTAACTTCATGAACTGTGGAAAACTCATACCAAGTATAGGTTATTGTTGTTTTCTCTTAGCTAGACTTGTATGTTTCATTTGGAATTGTTGTTCCTCTTAATTGTCTTTTTCTTCGCAATCCCTTTGTTAAACTATTATTTGTAACTTTTCTTCACATTATTCAATAATAAAAAAAACTAGAAATGTTTCTTTGTAGTTTATCTTATATGAAAAGATACTTACACATATTGATGTTGTCCGTTAATTTTTTTTTTTAAATTTGATATTATCCATTCGAGCCCATTACATTATCAGTGGTGAAAATATGGCCCCCTTGCATTAGTGCTAGTCGAATAATGCCGTTTGACTAAATCAATTTGCAGCTTTTTAAAATTTGATTGTCGGTACAATCGATGGACAACTTAGAGGAAATGAAGTAATAATAAAGATAAACCAGCAAAAGCACGTGATCAGTGAAAGTACATGAGGACCCTAGGATTCCAGCTACGACAAAACTATGGCCATTATTCTCACTATCGTATCAAACTTTCAAGATTCGACACTAGAATAAGACACAAAGATAGGCCCCCCTCGTTCTACATTCCTTCCGAAAAGAAAGCGAAGGAACCTCCCTGCTTGATACATGCCATTTTTCTTGACTTTCACTGGTGCAACTAACATTCAACTTTGGAATATATGATGGGTAAACACTCAATTAATCTCGTTCATTCATTATTTCAATGACTGTATGTTGTAAGCTCCTAAGTAGACCTACCCGTTCCCCTTCTTTCTAATCTGCATAGAAAAGTAATATAAGAGTTGTCTAAAGTGGCTCAACTTTTTTTGTCAAAAATATTGTACCAATTCTTATATTAAGGGGTGAAGCCACAATAGTGGTTTACAATTTGATGGAGGAAGGAAAATTGAGAAAAAAACAACCCCATGGCAAAAAAATTGGTTTTAGGGGTTCACATGAACCTACAAGTTCGACCAAACCATAAAGGGGTTCAACCGAACTAGGGTTCAAGCAAACCATAAAGGGGTTCGACCGAACTAGGGTTCAAGCGAACCCATTAATTATTGGGCCCACATTTCCCGCCCAAAAAATAAAGGAAAAGGGTATGTGCAGGATCATGGTGCGCCAAAAAGTGACAATATTATGGGGGTATGTGGCTGACGACTTTTTTTCACCCAAAATTAATGAAACGAAAAGGGGTTTTTAGAGGAGATTCTCAGCTTTCCAAAATATAAATTATGATTTAATTTTGAATTTAATAAATAATTATTATTCATTTTCTATTAGAATTACGACTAAAGTCCTAATCAATAGGTTGATTGAAAAACATCTATAACTTTCAAAGCGGTATCATATTTTTGAATCTGAAACATGCATCACATTCTATGCTTCACATACTATAGGATTAAAAGAAAAATTAAATTTCATGAATTTTTGACCAAGTTAAAGGTGGTCGACAGACGAGTTTTTATATTTTCTAAAAGTTGTAATAAAAAATTCATAATTAATTATTTACTTGGAAAAAAATTACAAAAAAATATGCATCACATCTGGACATGAGTCCTCTACTTATATATAAAATCTTACAAATTTTTCTTATTAATTTATTATGGTTAGGGTGGTCGGACACCTACTTCTTATTTTTTCCACTGAAATTTAAGTACTACTACATTGAAATTTCAAATTTTCACCAAATAGATTTTATTTATTTTTAAATAAACCTAGTATTTCAGAAACTACATTCAATTTTCTACAAATTCTATTCTTATATATTTTTGAAATAATATAGATAACTTATTCAAATATTTACGTCAAGTTGCCTAACACTGATTTTTCTGAATTTTTTGCCACTTAAGGGCCTGTTTTTTGCATGATGATCCTGCACATACCCAAAAATGCATATTAATGGGGGTTCGAATGAACCTTGGTTCGCTAGAACCCCCCTGGTTCTAGGGAACCCCCCTTTTCCCTAATTTTTTAATTTGTTCACACAAGAAACCTAAATTTTTACACTTTCAAGCTCCAGTTGAGGATGAAAATGGGGGAATATTTAGAAACCAAACTTGAAATCAAGTAGCCTTCAGAAAAGAGCTATCCAATGAATATAATTTTAATATGTTTTGGTTTTATTATGTATTTGTTTTTTTAGTTTTATTAAACATAGGTTTTTCATCAAAAATGAAGGTCTTTGTTCTGCACATGTGGAAAAATAGCATATTATCAAAAAAAAAATTCAAAAATATGAGTGCACCAAATATTGAAGTCCTTGATCCCAAAAAAATAAAATTGAATTTCGATATACACAAAAAAAGTTATACGTTATACGGTCGCGCTATGTCTGAATTATCATTTGATTGACTTCGAAACTTGATTAAAGAAAAAATATTCAATAAAAAACTATCTAACCAAGTGGAAGCACTAGATATCAGAGTCACAAATGTAAATTCGAAAGAATTGGAATTTTATCCTTCATGGAAAAAAAGTTATGCGTTATACAGTGTGCGCCACTTTTTAAAAATGTTGTTTTCTAAAAAAACTAATTTTGTGGGAGATGGAAAAAATAGTGCAATCTAATTCTAAAAAAATTGAAAAAAATATTTTTAAAATCTATAGACAAAATGTCACGAGACTCTAGTTTGCATCATCTTCAAATTCCTCATGGTTTAGGCGCTATAGGTGCCTGAATGTCAAGATTTAGTTAAAAATTAAAAATTCAGTGTCTAGTTTGGCCAAAAAGTGTAAACCACTATTGTAAGATCACCCTAAGGCTTTAGCCTATAAAAATATTGTCAATTAAGATGACCAAAACTACAAGGAATTATTCCAGTGTCGAATCTTGAAAGTTAGATACGATAGTGAGAATAATGGCCAAAGTTTTGTCGTAGCTGGCAACCTAGGATCCTCATGTCCTTCCGCTGATCATGTGCTTTTGCTGGTTAGGTATCTCTCCATTTCCTCTGAGTTGTCCATCGATTGTACCGATAATGAAATTTTGAAAAGCTACAAATTGATTTAGTCATACGGCATTATTCGACTAGCACTAATGCAAGGGGGCCATCTTTTCACACTGTGGAATCTAAAAGTTTGATACGACAGTGAGAATAATGGCCAGAATTTTGTCATAGTTGGTAGCCTAGGATACTCATGTCCTTTTGTTGATCACGTGCTTTTGCTGGTTATCTTTATTATTACTCCATTTCCTTTGAGCTATCCATCGATTGTACTGACAAAGAAATTTTAAAAAGCTGCAAATTGATTTAGTCAAACGACATTATTCGACTAGCACTAATGCAAGGGGGGCATCTTTTCACCACTAATAATGTAATGGGATGAAATGGATAATATCAACATTGTTTTAGTTTTTAAAATTCAATAGACGATATCAACATGTGTAGGTAGATATCTTTCCATACAAGACAAAACACATAATATGTTTACAGCAATATTAGGGGAGAGGGCTCAGTAGTCGTGCACCCTAACTTCAGACTTCTAATTATCCTATGTCAAAATTTCAAATCATTCCCAATTTTTACAGCAGCTTACTTGGTAAGTTCTCTGCTTATAACTAAGGTTTCAGGGCCACATCATCAAATATGATGCCACATCAACATGTTTTTTGTCAAGGTGTCCAAAAAGGCCCCAAAAAATAGTGAGACCAATACTCATGCATTACATAATGGGTAGTTGAGCACTGATGTGGTATCACATGATTGGTTGCCTTTTAGATCAAAAGCATACATTTTGTTTAATTAGGGTAGTAAAATCACAACTATTGGACATTATATAAAAAACTATTAGGTATTATAATCACGATTGAGTGCACAACTAATGGACCCTGCATGACTACTAGACGCTCCTCCCTAACATTGAAATGGATACTAATTTGATTTGACTTGTTAGTTAGGATAAACATAAATATTAGTATGATATTGCTATCAAGGTTCAATTGTGTAGTTTTAAGAGTCAAAACTCATTGACCCATATTTCATGAGTAGTGGTTCACAAGAACCCATCTCTCATGATAACAAGTGCTAAGTGGAGCATTCATTATCATGAGAGATAGGTTATTGTGAACCACTACTCATGAAATATGGGGACCAATGAGTTCGACTCTTAAAACTACACGGTTGAATCTTGATAGCAATATCATAATTCAACACGCTATGGAAAATACCTCCTACTTATCAAGAAATATTAGTAGTTAAATTTATCCCACTCCACCACACCGACGTCCAAAACCCAATCTAAACCCTTCACCTTCTCCTTTAAATCCTTATGGATAATTTTACTTAAAAACTTCTTCAGATTGTGGATCTAAATCCAAGACTTAATATCAAATGGAGGTGTAGATTTTGAGAAAAGAAATGGAGGAACCTCAGTGCTCAAATTTGGAGGTCTAGAGTGGAAGCAAATGCTCAAATCCTACCCTGAAGATTTTTGCAGCATAAGCTACCGGTGTGGGATAGATTGAAATATTTAAATATTCAACTAGTCAAATGTCCTTTTTGCAAACATACTGAAAGCTTAAAACATATTTTTTCGGACCTTTTTTGGGCAACAAAAAATGGAAGCCTATATTTAACTTTTTCCTTGCTATTTTTAAGTATGTTTTGCATTGGAAAGAAGCAGTGTTGGGTGTTGGGCTTCAAAAAATGTGGTCGCTAATTCTATGAGAGTACAAACTATTTTTCTTCATATTTGGAGAAGTAGATGTAACTATGTTTTTTAATCATATTACTCATCAAAAAGTAGAAATGCTACAGTTTTACTCTAACATCATGGTACAACTTGTCTCTTTGCATTTTCAGGTGAGAGAGGATGTTAACTACTGCAAGCTTTTGGAAGAGGTCAATTACCAATTTTTGCAACTTCACGAAGGGGACATTTGTTGTTCTAGACAACTACAAAGCTTGTTTAATTTTCGAGTTTAATGTGTTTTCTAGCTACTATTTTGTAATTGGAAAATGAGGCTCAAAATGGTGATATCAACAAGCATTATTGTTGTAATGTTGGCTATAACTATCAATTATTGTTATTGTTTCTCATAGCTTAGTTTCGTCACTAGGTTATTGTTGTAATGTTGGTTGTAATTCGGAAATTAGGTTATTGTTAGAATGCTTAGCTTTTGGGTTCAACTGTGTGTATTTTTGTGTCGACGTTTTGGATCACACTCAGTAATCCATCATTAGGAAGAAGATGGATCACTGAGTGTGATCCGAAACGTTGACACAAAAATACATAGTTGAATCCAAAAGCTAAGCATTCTAACTTCATGAACTGTGGAAAACTCATACCAACTATAGGTTATTGTTGTTTTCTCTTAGCTGGACTTGTATGTTTCATTTGGAATTGTTGTTCGTCTTAATTGTCTTTTTCTTCGCAATCCCTTTGTTAAACTATTATTTGTAACTTTTCTTCACATTATTCAATAATAAAAAAAACTAGAAACATTTCTTTGTAGTTTATCTTATATGAAAAGATACTTACACATATTGATGTTGTCCATTAAATTTTAAAAACAAAAACAATGTTGATATTATCAATTCGAGCCCATTACATTATTGGCAGTGAAA
This sequence comes from Sequoia sempervirens, assembly GCA_007258455.2. Classification (NCBI taxonomy): domain Eukaryota; kingdom Viridiplantae; phylum Streptophyta; class Pinopsida; order Cupressales; family Cupressaceae; genus Sequoia; species Sequoia sempervirens. The sequence goes on along the minus strand of VDFB02000017.1, from coordinate 39,588,074 downwards.
AGATGGCCCCTTTCCCTTTGCATTAGTGCTAGTCGAATAATGTCGTTTGACTAAATCAATTTGCAGCTTTTTAAAATTTCATTGTCGGTACAATTGATGGACAGCTAAGAGGAAATGGAGAGATACCTAACCAGGAAAAGCACGTGATCAGCGGAAGGACATGAGGATCCTAGGCTGCCAGCTACGACAAAACTCTGCCCATTATTCTCACTGTCGTATATAACTTTCAAGATTCGACACTGGAAGAAGACACAAAAGTAGGGCCACCTCGTTCCACGTTCCTTCCGAAAAGAAAGCGAAGGAACCTCCCCGCCTGATACACGCCATTTTTCTTGACTTTCACTGGTGCAACTAACATTCAACTTTGGAATATCTAGGTATGATGAATAAACACTCAATTAATCCCGTTCATTCATTATTTTAATGACCGTATGCTGCAAGTTCACCAAGTAGACCCACCCGTTCCCCTTCTTTCTAATCTGCATAGAAAAGTAATATAAGAATTGTCTAAAGTGGCTCAACTTTTTCTATCATAAATACCGTACCAATTCTTATATAAAGGCTTTAGCCTATAAAAATATTGTCAATACCTAGATGACCAAAACTACAAGGAATTATTCCAGTGTCAAATCTTGAAAGTTAGATACGACAGTGAGAATAATGGCCAAAGTTTTGTCATAGCTGGCAGCCTAGGATCCTCATGTCCTTCTGTTGATCACGTGCTTTTGCTGGTTAGGTATCTCTCCATTTCCTCTGAGTTGTCCATCGATTGTACCGATAATGAAATTTTGAAAAGCTACAAATTGATTTAGTCATACGGCATTATTCAACTAGCACTAATGCAAAGGAAAAGGGGCCATCTTTTCACACTGTGGAATCTGAAAGTTTGATACGACAGTGAGAATAATGGCCAGAGTTTTGTCATAGTTGGTAGCCTAGGATCCTCATGTCCTTCCGCTGATCACGTGCTTTTGCTGGTTATCTTTATTATTACTCCATTTCCTCTGAGCTGTCCATCGATTGTACCAACAATCAAATTTTAAAAAGCTCCAAATTGATTTAGTCAAACGGCATTATTCGACTAGCACTAATGCAAGGGGGCCATCTTTTCACCGCCAATAATGTAATGGGCTCCAATGGATAATATCAACATTGTTTTTGTTTTTAAAATTCAATGGACGATATCAACATGTGTAGGTAGGTATCTTTCCATTCAAGGCAAAACACAAAATACATTTACAGCGATATTAATGTTGAAATGGATACTGATTTGATTTGACTTGTCAGTCAGGGTAAACAGAAATAATATGATATTGCTATTAGGATTCAATCGTGTAGTTTTTTTTTTGTATTGAGGAAATGCATTACAAAGTAAAGAGAGCAGTTAAAAAACTGCAATAAGAGACTTCAATCGTGTAGTTTTAAGAGTCAAAACTTATTGACCCATATTTCATGAATAGTGTGGTTCACAAGAACCCATCTCTCGTGATAATGAGTGCTAAGTGGAGCATTCATTATCATGAGAGATATGTTCTTGTAAACCACTACTCATGAAATATGGGTCAATGAGTTTGACTCTTAAAACTACACTGTTGAATCTTGATAGCAATATCATAATTTGACATGCTGTCGAAAAATACCTCCTACTTATCAAGAAATATTAGTAGTTAAATTTATCCCACTTCACCACATCAACATCCAAAACCCAATCTAAACCCTTCACCTTTTCCTTTAAATCTTTATGGATAATTTTCTTTATCCAATTGAGGTACTCTCACATTTACTCGCATTATAGAGGAACAAAGCCTAGTGGTCTATGATTCATCCTAGCTGCTTGCCCAAGTGGCCAATGGATACATTTTCGATTTGGTTGTTGATGTACCTGCATTCCCCTTTCTAACAAACATTTCTTAGATCTATCCCCATATATTCATGATTGGGATGTTGACATATGTGTTTCATTTTCATTCCATTTGTATATATTCACGTGCCCTTTGAGTTTCGATAATTTGTTTCTTATTATGTGTACTCTTACATATATGTGTTTTCTTGTGTATGTAATCTTTTAGTTTGTTTTAAGGATCTATGTTGTTATTATTGTTGATCAGAGTTAAAAAAATATATTAAAAAAGGAAAAATAGTAGTTCAAACCAAAAGGAAATGTATAAAGAAAGGAAATCATTCATAGAATTATTATGATTATTTTCACGGATAATGAAACAATTATCTACAAAAAACATTATATTAGTAATGATTTACACCAAGAGATTCTGACTAAAACATCCATACAAATACTTAGCATAAGTATGACAGTCCTAAACTTTCAGCCTACAAAAGTCAACAAGTTGATCAATTAGTCAACTTTTGAAAAGTTGTTGAAGCATAAATCATACTCTAAATTTGAATAAGCTTTGAAGTTGTCTATCACATAGAATATTCCCTTCGTGAAGCTACAAAAATTGGTGTTTAATCTCCTCCAAACACTTGTTGTATTTAACATCTTCTCTAAAATAGAGTTTGAATAACAAAGAACATATTAGCAAACTCACACTGCATTTTGTTCATTGAAAAAATTAAATATATATAGTTACAAGTAACTTCATCAACAACTTATAATACTACTAACTATTTTTATAGAAAACTAGAGTTGAATGAAAACTAACTGGTGACTATTGAATACTAACTCGGAGATTAACAATCATGTCTACAGTTATGTTGGAGTGTATATTCCAACACCCCCTCTTACACACTCCAATATTAAACATAAAACAATAAGAAATACATTATGCAAAAGTTGTTCTTTGGAAATGATTCACAAACTAGAAGACTTCTTCGAGTTGCTTTGATGTCTAGTTGCCTAGTTGTAATCCAAGTTCCCAACATCATTGGACACCATTTGCACATAAAGTGTCTCATCATCCTAGTAAAGGTATGATGTTGAAGTTATAGATTTATGATTTTTCTTGAACTATTAGACATCAATCCTCACATGTATATCTCATAACCCCCAATGAGTTATAGTTTCTACAACCCACAAGCACCTCAAACTATTGAGAATTTATCTATCCTTTGCTACATCCCTCAATCTTGGCCTCTTCAAAATAAGACAAGTACCTCATCTTCAATGAAAGCATCATCACTATCAATATCTAGTGGCTCTTTTGTATGCCTCATAACTTTCTAAGTTGTGATCTCTTATTGAAAACTTCTTCTCTTCTTATATTTGTAGCACAAAGGATCTCCTCAAACACACACTCCATTGCTTAAAGAAATCATTATTCTTGTCAACACAAGTGAAATAAATCACCATACATACTTTAACAAGGGATAACTTGGGATAACACACTAGCTCTGATACCAAAACGAAGTTTGAATAATAGAGAAAAAATAGCCAGCTCACACACTATATTTTATTCATTGACAAAATTACAAACACACATATAGTTACAAATAACTTCATCAACATTCTATAATACTACTAATTATTTTGACACCAAACTATATGTAGCATAGTAAATTGTTGGCCTTAACAATTTCACACTATGTTTGGCTCCCCTTTATGTGTTTCTCCACCTAAGTATGTTTATTATTTTCCCATTTTATTATGATTTTTGAAAAATCAAAATAAAATTGAGAATTAATATAATTGTTTATTTAACGATAATTACAAATTCAAAATAGGTCTAGTCTAGGACACCGTTGCCCTTGACCACCCTATTTTGCCTCAATTTTTAATTTTTTATTATTGGCACTTTTATGTTTGAAAATTTATTGATTTGTCAACTTTTCGAAATAATTGTTGTGGAAAAAAAAAGAAATGCATATAAAAATAAGTCTTTTTCACCATTTAAATAGCTAGCAATTTTGAGTAATCTGAGGCAATCAAATTGAGCATCCTAAAAGCAAGAGTAGAAGAAGCAACATTTTGCAAAACTTTTCATTAATCAAGATTCATATTAGCAATGCATCATCAAGTTCATAAGTAAGATTGCTCATGTTTAATCTTCATTTTTTTGTGAGTACTAACACTTGCAAGATTGTTTTATCAACAAGAAAATATTCACTGTATGAGAGGTGCATCATGAATTCAGTCCATCAAGGAGATCAGATCAGAGTGGTAAGTTGCAACATTTGCAATTTATCACTTATTTTCATTCATTTTCCTCTACCCAACTGAGGGTAAGCACTCTTTTCATCATAGTCATTGTGGAGGTGGGAACACCAAAATGGGGTTTGACGTAGGAAAACCCCTAATACGACACAACCCTTTCTCTCCTTTATTTCTTCCAAGTGGTTGATCAGAAGTGGATTTGGAGAAAATTGAAGGCCTAATAGTAAGATCGAGCAATCAAGCATTCTACTTCAATCAGTTAGGGAAAAAACAATTATTCACCACTAAAACAAAGTTTTGAAGATGAGTTTGGAAGGAAAGCACCTACAAACTACAACACACATACACTTGTTATGAGATTCTTGAAAGCACCATTCTCAATATAGGATGCTCACACTTCTAACTAGGAAGTTTCAAGTCAAAATTATATGCCATGTTCCTCTATCTCTACCTTTAGCTTTTTTGTTATTAGTTTTTATACATTATCTATACTATACTTTTGTGAATTTACCTCAATTTTTTGTATACGCGTAGTTAACCTAGTTCATATTCAAAAGATCACACACATTCCAAGGGGACCAAAACCCTGATCAACAATTATGGTTCTTCCTTGAAGATAGTAGCCAAGTGGTCTTTCATGATCATTTTTGCATTCCCTAGTGTCTTGTAGGATAAAAGTGTGATTTAGAAATTAGATCCCTTTTTCCTACCAAACATTTTTGTGAACCTGATGTTTTCTTTTGCAATTTCAAATATTTTTATTTACATATATATTTTTTTGGAAATATGCTCGTGAAATATTAGGTTGTTTGAAGGTGTCAAAGTGCATTCATTCTTTGGTAAAAAAAATTGAAAAGTAAATATTTGCATATTGTTCTTCATTTTAAAAGCTCAAGAAGTGTTATCTTTCAACATTTTAGAGGTAAATTTAGTTAACTAGAACAATTTACATTTTGAAAATTATCATTGGAATTTATTGCATTCATTTTATTGCTTTAAAAACACAAAATTCCATGCATGTATGAGCCTCATATAAATAAATTTTCTTACATTTCCTAAAATATGTCTACTTTCAAACATGAACCTATACAAGCTCATATCCCTAAACATTGTAATACATTTCTAGACTTTTAAACTTTTAGAAACTAACATTGTTGGACTAGGGCAGCCTTGCCCTTGTCTTGGATTTTTCTATCAAGATTTTAGTGACAATATTCTCTTTAATAATTTTGTTTGAATCTACTTTGTATCTCTGTTAAAATTGATTAGTAATAGTCATATTCTTTCATTATTCATATAAATATTGAATTCAAATTTTATAATTGTTTTACTTTTAACAAAGTACTTTCATAATTTTTGATTCTTTTGAAAAGTAATATCTTCTCTAAAATCCTTTGGTTGATGTTTCATTCTGTTCCTTTGGTAATATTCCTCCAATAAAGATCAAGCTCATGTTTCCTCCTCTCCCAACACATATAAGCCTCCTAAAGAGGATATCTTGGTGCAAGAGGATGAAATCATTGATAGATTCCTAAATACTACTTTACCCACCCTTCATTGAGGGTATGTGCAGAATCTTCATGGAAAAAATAGGCCCTTAAGTGGCAAAAAATTTAGAAAAAATCAGAGTTAGGCAACTTGACATAAATGTTTGAATAATTTATCTATATTATTTCAAAAATATGTAAGAATAGAATCTATAGAAAATTGAATGTAGTTTCTAAAATACTAGGTTTATTTTAATAAAAAAAATCTATTTAGTGAAAATTTGAAATTTCAATGCAGTAGTACTTAAATTTTAGGGAAAAAATAAGTAGGTGTTTGTCTGACTACCCTAACCACAATAAAATGAAAATATTTTTTTATAAGATTTTAGATAAAAGTAGATGACTCATGTCTGGATATGATGCATATTTTTTTGTAATTTTTTCAGAGTAAATAATTAATTATGAATTTTTTATTACAAATTTTTATTTAAAAATTTAAAAAATTGTATGTCTGACCACCTTAACTTGGTCAAAACTTCATGAAATTCATTTTTTTTAATCCCATAGTATATAAAATATAGAATGTAATGCATGTTTCGGATTCAAAAAATGTGATACCATTTGAAAGCTATAGATGTTTTTAAATCATCCTCTCAATCAAAACTTTAGTCATAATTCAAATAGAAAATGAATAATAATTATTTATTAAATTTAAAGTAAAACACAATTTATATTGGTGGAAAGCCGAGAATCTCCTTTAAAAACCCTTTTCGTTTCATAAATTTTGGGTTAAAAAAAGTCATCAACCACATACCCTACACATACCCATTATATCGCCACTTTTTGGCCCATCATGATCTTGCACATACCCTTGAACCATCCCTCTTAACAATATGACAACTATACATGAAGAAACCATACACCAACTTCCTACACAAACTACAATCTAGCTCACAGACATTACATTTCCCACCTTCACCAAGAATCTATAAAACCTACCATACCGCCATTTGAGATGCTTTCCTCCTCTCATAATTAGATTTTGTTACAATTCATACCCCAACTATTGCAAATGAAGAAAGCTTATTCTCCCAATATTCACGTTGCACTATACATTGATCCACCTTCTAATACCAATAATGATACCTTATTTCAACAAAGTATTCATCCATCCCATGCGATTAGAGCTAACAACATAACTTTTGATTTAGAGACACATTATGGTCATGGATTTCAAATCCATTTTAAGAAAGGATTTAATACAAATGATGAAAAAGGAATTTAGAATCCTCTAGAGCCCATACAAAATCTCTAGAGAATAGGAATTGGCTGATCCCACAATAGTGGGTTACACTTTTTGGTCAAACTTGCCATTGAAGTAAACTTTTTTAACTAAATCTACACTTTCAGAAACCTATAGTTGCTAAACCATGAAGAATTTTGATGCAGGAGCATCCTAGGTTTCAAGCAATCTTCCATCAACCAAAAATATTTGCATTCATGTTAAGCTATGTTTAAAAACACATTATGATATGCAAACAACTATGAAAGATAAAGAAATTGAAAGAAATATGCAGAACAAAAGGTGTAGGGTTAAATCTGAGTGCACCTAGGTGATGTGTGAGCTTTTTGGAGTGTCTGGGATAATAATGAATTTTATTGATTTTCACAGTGGGACTCATTTGCCAAAGGTGGCGAATCAGTCCTCCTACAATTAAAAAAGTGTCGGGAACTGATTTCTGACAATTAGGAGTTGGAATCTAACAAAATATAGATTTTCAAGTTTTAAATGGGACTCATTCGCCAAGGGTGGTGAATCAGTCCTCCCTAGGATTTTCAAAAAATTAGGAGGCAACAATGCTACACCAAATTTGGAGATGTTTGAATGTTGGGTTGTTGGGGCCAGTTATGCAAAAAACAGATAGAAAACACTCAAAATGCCTGAAAAGATGATGAGTTGATTTGAACAGCCTAGTTGACTTGATTTCCACTTTTCAACACCTTTAAACATGTTAAATCTGCAAAACAAAGATGCAAATACACATGCAAGAAGGGGGGAAATGTTGGGGAGTTAGTGAATAGGGGTTTGCCTTGGTCAAGCCCCACTTTGGTAATTAAACCCAATAGAAATAAATGAAATGTAAAGGAAATATAAAATAACAACATGAAAATGCTATTAACTCACCAAATCCTTGATCTTGTAATTTTGAAGTAATGGCTACTCTAAAGTGCTTGAATTGATAATGCAAAATGCTTGATTGCTTGAATGGATGTGAGATTGAATGCTTGAATGAATTGGTTGTGTAGGAGATGTAGAATGAGGTGAAAATCACTTATTTATATAAATCATGTGCCTTACTATCCATTCATACCTCATCACAGGCCGACATGAAGTGAATTTGAATAAAATTTTGAAAGGAAATTTGAAATATTTTGAATTTGGGGCCAAGGGGGACTCATTCGCCACCCTTATCAAATGGGTCCCACCTAGGATCTAAAATCAAGTGTCAGAAATAATGTTGTGTTTAATGTTGTTTTTTAGTATAAGATCTAAAAATACACTTAATATAAGAATATGAGGGCATAAAGGGACAAAATAAAGCATGAGAAGGGTGTAAATAATGAAGGTATGCCTAGAAAAGCATGAAATCTTGTTACAAGACTTTACAACTCTTCAAAATAGGACTTGTTGATGATTGAAAAGGTCATTTTTAGGTGAATTGCATTAAATAGAGTCTAGAAGAATGTATAAATTTCTTACAACACTTCACAACACATTCACAAGACGTTGTTCTTTGAGTTTTACTACCTAAATAAGCATGTTCAAGCCATGATACATCATAAAATCAAAGCAACATAGTTCCAACACTATGAAACAAGACCTAAAAGGCCATGAAAATGACAAGGGACCATTTTTCTATGAAACATTTAGCCCCCACTTTAGTAAGAGGATGAACTTGCTTCCTCACACTAAAGTAGCCATGAACATCGAGGAGAGGGTTCAAATGCACTTACGTTAGCAAGATGGAATACAAAAAACAAGAGGAATGATCAAGCCCCCATGATGATGATCCCATGACAATCTAAACATAAGAATAAGGAATACACAAGTGTTGAGAAGAATTGAGTGAAGCTTCGATCATCAATTCAACTAGTTCTGAAGAGAGATCTAGGTTAATTGTTTTAAAAAGAGAGAATGTGTACTCCCTCTGGGGCCACGAAACTAGTTCTCCATGGGGTGAGAAAGCCCAACTATATACTCACTTTAGGGCCACATAACTAGTTGTATGCGGGGTGAGAAAGCCCAAAAAGTAAGATACATATGCTAATTGGTATGCACTCACAAACACAAAAGTGGCTATGGGGAAAATTTATGTCGCTATATGGGCTTCCCGCTCAACCATGCCAAAGCTATACCCGTTCAATAACTTTACAAGGTGCCAAAAATCAAAAGGAAATGCAAATGTCGGTTTAGGCTTCATGAGACAAGCAAAACTCTGTATGCTTTGAACTTATGAACAAAATAGGATGGCACCATATGCATGCAAGTTGTGTTATGCAAGGTGGCCAAACAAATAAGATGACTCCACAGGCATGCAAATTGTGGGTATGTGCAAGATCATGATGGGCCAAAAAGTGGCAATATGATGGGTATTTGTAGGGTATGTGGTTGATGACATTTCTTTTACCCAAAACTAAAGAAATGAAAAGGGTTTTTAAAGAAGATTCTCATCTTTCCACCAATATAAATTATGCTTTACTTTGAATTTAATAAATAATTATTATTCATTTTCTATTTGAATTATGACTAAATTTCAGATTGATAGGCTGATTGAAAAACATATATAGCTTTCAAATAGTATCACATTTTTTGAATCTAAAACATGCATCACATTCTATGCTTCGCATACTATAGGACTAAAAAAGGAAAAAATGAATTTCTTGAAGTTTTGACCAAGTTAAGGTGGTCAGACATACAATTTTTTATATTTTTTAAAAGTTGTAATAAAAAAATCATAATTAATTATTTACATGGAAAAAAATTACAAAAAAATATGCATCACATCTGAACATGAGTCCTCTAATTTTATGTCTAAAATATTATCATTTTGTTGTGGTTAGGGTGGTCAGACAAACACCTACTTATTTTTTCCCTGAAATTTAAGTACTACTGCATTGAAATTTCAAAATTTCACTAAATGGTTTTCTCTTTTTTTAAATAAACCTAGTAGTTTAGAAAGTACATTCAATTTCCTACAAAGTCTATTCTTACATATTTTTGAAATAATATAGATAACTTGTTCAAATTTTTATGTCAGGTTGCCTAACTCTAATTTTTCTAAATTTTTTGCCACTTAAGGGCTTGTTTTTTCCATGATGATCTTGCACATACCCTTGTGTTATGCAAGGTGGCCAAATGAGAATGCAATAAATGTAAAAATGTAATGTGTAATATGTTCAAAGGAGTCTTGTTCAATTTATGTAAGGTCAGTCACTTAGGGAACATTGTGTCTAATGTCTCTAAGAGAGGACCAATCAAAGAATAGTATATTCACAACTTAGGGGATGTAGTGTGTCACATCAAATGACAACTTGAGGAATGCAATATGCTTAGATATATCACACTGATGAAGGAAATAACACCCAATTTCATCCACAAAGTGAAAAACACATCACATAAATGACAAGGCTTCGCTAGGACATTATTTGGAGGCTTCATTTTCTTCAGAGGGGATATATTTATCTTTGGATCATGTTCTAATTTCACCTCTACTAGATGTTGGATTGTCCTCCTTAGCAGTGTGGCCTAGAATGCCTATTTGGAGTGTGTCAGCTTTTAGCATCGACATGGAGACACTTGAGCATGCTTCAGAGACATCACACATCACCCATATTCTTGATATCTTACATACATCCATGGTTTTGTTTCTTCCTAAGGGGGGGAACGTTGTTTAGGGAGATTGGATCATCTTCAGCATTCAATGTCGAGCTTCTACCATCATTGCAGGAGACTCAACATTGAGGGGGGGCTACCTTGTCTCTCTTCTTCTTCTCTCTTATGGGGGGGTTTTTTTCCCTCATATGGGGTTTTTACCTTCTCATTCTCATTTGAGAGCATTTCATTTTTTTTATATTTCATCTCTCTTTTGGGGAGGAGTTTTGTCCCATTAGGTTTTCTCCTTTTCTCTGTTTGTGAGAGATTTCATTTGCATTGCATTGTACATGGGTATCTAACATGGCCTAGTAGCTAGGACCCATTTTTGCATCTTTGCATCATTTGCATGATAAAATTTTCTACTCCCTAAGTTGCACTTAAGGGGGGGTGTTGGTGTAAATAAAGTCTTAAACCTAGTTAATTCATTACTAGGGGACATATTTACACATGTTAAGTTTACTTAGGTCCTAGGAAGAAATCTTTCTAGAAGTTCTTAGTTGTCATTAGTTGGTATCTTATCTCTTGACAACTACTACATGTGAACCTAGGTAAGTGTGATTAGTTGTCTCATGTCATATGATTAAGACACTTGTCATAATCCTATGACATCTTGCATCTCACCTTGGCTATATAACCAAGGGGTCTCTCATTGTAAAATCAACAATCTCATATCATTGACATTGAATACAGTTTATTCTTGTCATATCATATTCTCTCTTTTTTGTGCTTTCCATTTGGTCTCAAGATCTTGGCAGCCATAGCCAATTCTAACATGGTATCAGAGCTATATCTCAATTCTAAAAAAAAGAAATTGTTTATTTTTTTAATACATTTTTTCATATTGTCTCTAGAGAGACAATCTATCTTTAATCCCCACTATTGTCTCTAAAGAGACATTTGAATGTGAAATTGTCTCTAAAGAGACAAAAATACTTTTGTTGCATATTGTCTTTATAGAGAGAATTTTTTAAGACAATAATTTGAGACACTTTCTTAAAGACAATATTTAAGACAATACACAAGATTTTTTTTGTCTTAAGTTAAGACAATTTACTCAAAATTGTCTTAAAATTTGTCTTAAACCCCCCTCTATGTAATAGTGGATGGATTTTGAATTGTTGTAGTAAATAATAAAGAAATATGCCTTTGAATGCTTTAAATATGCTCTTAAATGTTCTTTGTTGATAAATGGAGCCTAATCAGACTCAGAAGTTAAATTTTCCACTTTTATTGGCGCAACTTCCCCCCAAATCATTTAATGGGGTCAAGGGGCAGCACCCCTTGCGGGGGTTTTGAGGCAGTGCCCCTGGCCCACTCCCTGTCACGATACAAGGCAGGGTCGAGGGGTAGCGCCCCCGAAACCTCTCACGATTTTTATTATTTTATAAAAGTGTTGGGTGTTATTTTTTCTATTAGCCGACATAAAAAAACCCTAATTTTGTAACCGACATAAGTCTTGATAAAAGGCTAAGGGTTTAGGTTTTGTTGACATTGTATTGTATCATTTGCAGTGGTATTGAGTTGCAAGGATTATTGGTTGTAATTGGTTTGATTTACTAGATAATAATATTGGACTCTCTGTTGGTGGATGTAGCCCAAGTTTGGGTGAACCATGTTAAATATTGTCTCTTGTTGTTATTATTTTTGTGTTTTTCATTCCTCTGTTTAATCTTTATTTGCATTTAATTGATATTTTTTGCATACAATTCCTAACATCCTTGAATACTCTTGTAAAAATTCTCTTGATTGCTTATGAAATTCTAGGATTGCTTAGATGTTGAAATGATAAAATAACCTTGTATTTATACTTATTTATGCCAAATTTCTCAAAATTACAACACTACAAGCTAACATCAAATCTAGGAAGATAAAATATTTCCAAGAATTTGAATTTAATGTAGATTTAAGCCACACGGGTGGTGTATGAGTCCCATTAGGCTAGGCTTTGGGACATATTTTTTAAGAAATACTTATATTGATGTGAAATCAGGTTCAGAGCCCCAAAACTTAGGTGGTACTCATATGCCTAAGGTGGCATATGAGTCTTAGATCACTAAATATGGGCCATACAATCCAAAAAAACATGAATTATGATTGGATATTGGTAAATGTTGGGATTATCTCTAGAAAATGCATTGAATAAGGCTTAGGATGCAAAATAAGGCCAAATTAGGCATAAAGAATCCTATTAATTAATAAAACCCTAGATTAATGCGAAAGTGTGAAGGTACACTTTACAAAACCCTAAATAAGGCACAACTAGGTTCATTTAGTTTACAATGACCCAAAGACCTAATGTGAATGTGTTAAAAAAATTACAACACTAAATCAAGGCAACATTAAGCTTAATTTCATAAGGAGGGCCTAAACAAGTGTGAAAATGTAAGGGGATACATTTTTTTATCATTATAGGAACATGGTTCATTAAGACCCGATATCAATAAAGGATTAATTAAACTTCTTCCAAAGGGAAGAATGTTGATTCTATCTATGGATGGCATCCTATAACATTTCTTAACACCTCTTATAGAATTATTGTAAAAGCCTTAGCTGCAAGAATCAAACTGGTGACTAAAGGGATAGTTAGAGTTGAGCAAACAAGATTCCTAAAGGGTAGATATATCCTTGAAAATTTAATTCTTGCATGGGAAACTTGTGAATGGGCACAACAATCAGGCTAGGATGCTTTGTTGATAAAACTTGATTTCAATAAAGCCTATTATAGAATGCAATGGAGATTTATTATCAACATGTTACAATGGCTAGGTTTTGGTCACAAAATATGCAAACATGTTCTAATGTTGTTTCAAGATGCAAATGCTCGACTGGGGATCAATAATTCCCTGACTAACAAATCCCCCTTACAACGTTCCATCAGACAAGGCTACCCTCTATCACCATTTCTCTATTTGCTTGTTGTTGATGCACTTGATTATTTGCTACAATATTTTAATCATATGAATCTGATCAAAGGTATTTCTATTCCAAATAATTTAGTGGTGATTAATTTTCCCACTTTTTTGATGACAATATTCTTTTTGTGCAAGATTTTGAAACAAAAATAATTAATGTATTGAAGTTCTAAATCTATACTGCTTTATCTCGAGTTCACAACTTGCTCATCACAAAACCAAATTTCTCATGATTAATGTTGAACACCTAGAATACTAAGAGGGGGTGAATCAATATTTTGAGAAACCACTTAAACATTTAAGCATTCATATGAAACATCATATTCAATTTGTAGTAAGGAAAGGAACCATGAAAGTAAGCATCAAAACACATAACACATGAACACTAGATTTTTATATGGAAAACCTAAAAAGGGAAAGCCCATGGTGAGGATTAGCTCACAATATATTATATCTAGTTATAAGATATTATAGAATGACTCATTTCCTTTTGGACTCACTATCTAGAGGACTCATTGTCTAAAGAATAAGATAGAGGAAGTGGCTCAATGCCAGGACAAAGGGTTTGGCTTGCTGCCAAGATTTGAACTACTAATAGTGCATCTACAATATGCAAGAGATATAGTTCCACTAAAGCTCAAAACTCAGAATCAACACACTTCATACTATATTGTTCTTACACTCTACACTTCTCTACATTTGCATCACACTCGCACATTTATATTCAAAACTCACATTCACAACATAATTGTAACTCTACAACACCAAAATGATCTTGCATTTATACCCATTTCATTCACAAACACCTATATAACATCAATTAGGTCGACCTAATTAGACGTACTATGTATAACATAACTTGTCGGCCCAAAATATACTTCACACCACAACTCAAAAATTATAACAGATCAAAATAGGTCAGAGGGGACCTATCATAACATCCATAAGCTGATTAACACTCCCTTTAACTCTTCATGACCTCAAACACATCAAGTCAGCAATATTGGTGAAGAAATACCAAAATTCACCAATAGATCATCCACAAGATGACATTCAAACCTCCAAAATGCTCACCACTTGGATCATAGATGTAAGTGACACCAATAAATGCTGCCTAAAAAATTCATAACAAAATATTATTCCATGGTGGAATGCAGAGCATTCCAGACATTCACTTTGTTTTGATTATACTATCACTGGAAAACCTAATATTTTGTCAATCATAAATTTTGCACGGAAGGACATCAAGACATGAAACTTTGGATTTGAGGTCCTTAAACATCCACCAAAATTGACCTAGAACCAAAAACAAAATTAGCTCAAGGAAAATTAATGCAGACCAAATAAATGAATTTATACACTGAAAACTATGTTATAGACTTAGTCAGATATTCAACATATTTGTTTTGCACTGGAGCAAAATACCTACATCTCTATGTTAGATTACCTCTCCTTAAACACTTTTATGTGCACCAAACCAACTGCACTTCAATGTAGACCTCAAACCACAATGTTGACATCAATGACAACATTGTATAATCTCATTCTCGTGTTGCCAACATCCATATCAATGACAATCTCCTCAAACTTCCAACAATTAATTTTGATCATTTCCCTCATTGGATTCCCAAAGAATGGAAGAAAATTAGGCATGGAAAAATTACTCAATACCTGGGCATACCCTTTGGAACGGGGATTACTTTATCTGATATGTGGAACTGATTCTTAGTCAAGCTAAAAAAGTAAAATCTTTAATTGGGGGAATAAGTTTCTATCTTTGGTTAGAAAAATCCAAGTGGTAAACAGGATATTCTTAGCTTCTCATGTTTACTTCTCTTGTTGGATGCCTTCTAAAAAGGGATATGATGACTTTTTTAAAAATTATTCAATTTTTTTGTGGACTAATAGGGATGGAAACACTAGTTTTAGATCATCCTCTTGGATACATTGTATACAACCTAAAAATAAAGTACGATTGGGTCTTTTGGATACTAAAACATAAATGATTTTTTTAACTCCAAAATGGATAATTAGAGTTGTCTTTGAAAAGGAACAATGGAATATTTTAGTTTGCCACCCTATTATTCATGCCTCTATGAATAACAAGTGGCAAGGTGTTGGGTGGATGGATAAAATTCTACTTGCCCACTTCATTCGTATTAAAGCCTCATTCCCCTTGCAATCTATTTGGAAAGCATGGCAATAAGTTTATAAATTTTTAAATTGGAAGGATTCCTTGCAGCATGGTTTTAGCTTCACAACCTCGTCTATTTGTTATAACAAACTAATACAATATCATGGAAAACTGTTGGCTATTACCTTCCCTAAACACGCTCATTATCTTTTCAAGAAAGGTGTGCAACAATTTGATGATTTGTGGGATTTTAATTCCATTGGCTAGGTGGATTGGCAAAGCTCCATAGTTTAAAAAACAGGTTCAATATTTTTGTGACATTTGTCAAATCATTGGTTCCTATGGATCTTCTTATAAAACTTTGCACTCCTCTACATTGCAATCTCTTCAAAGATTGGCTATGGCTTGAGAAATATCCTTTTTTTGCTTTCCTTTTAAGAATATTTACTTAAAACTCCTTCCAAGTATGGATTCAAATCCAAGACTTAATATCAAATGGAGGTGTAGATTTCAATAAAAGAAATGGAGGAACCTAAGTGCTCAAATTTGGAGGTCTAGAGTGAAAGCAAATGCTCAAATCTTAGCTTCAAAATTTTTGCAACATAAGCTACCAGTGGGGGATAGATTGAAATATTTAAATATTCAACTAGTCAAATGTCCTTTGTGTAAACATATTGAAAGCTTAGAACATATTTTCTAGGGCTATTTTTGAGCAACAAAAATGGAAGGCTATATTTAATTTTCCTTGCTATTTTAAGTATGTGTCGCTTTGGAAAGAAGCAGTGTTCGGTGTTGGGCTTCAAAAGAATGTGGTTGCTAATTCTATGGGAGTACAAACTATTTTTCTTTATATTTGGAAAATTAGATGCTTAGTTATGTTTTTTAACCATATTACTCATCAAAATGTAAAAATGCTACAGTTTTACTTTGACATCATGGTACAACTTGTCTCTTTATGTTTTCAACTCAGAGAGGATGTTAAATGTTGCAAGCTTTTGGAAGAGGTCAATTACCAATTTATGCAACTTCATGAAGGGAACATTTGTTGTTCCAGACAATTGCAAAGCTTGTTTAATTTTTGAGTTTAATGTGTTATCCAACTACTGTTTTGTAATTGGAAGATGAGGCTCAAAAATGTTGATATCAGCGAGCTTTATTGTTGTAATGTTGGCTATAACTATCAATTATTGTTATTGTTTCTCATAGCTTAGTTTCATCACAAGGTTATTGTTGTAATATTGGTTGTAATTCCTCAGTTGGGTTATTGTTAGAATGCTTAGCTTTTGGATTCAACTGTGTGTATTTTTGTGTCGACGTTTCAGATCACACTCAGTGATCCATCTTCTTCGTGATGGAAGAAGATGGATCATTGAGTGTGATCCGAAACGTCGACACAAAAATACACACAGTTGAATCCAAAAGCTAAACATTCTAACTTCATGGACTGTGGAAAACTCATACCAACTATGGGTTATTGTTGTTTTCTCTTAACTAGGCTTGTATGTTTCATTTGGAATTATTGTTTGTCTTAATTGTCTTTTTCTTCGCAATCCCTTTGTTAAACTATTATTTGTAACTTTTCTTCAACATTATTCAATAGTAAAAAAAACTAGAAATGTTTCTTTGTAGTTTATCTTATATGAAAAGATACTTAAACATATTTATGTTGTCCATTAAATTTTAAAAACAATTTTGATATTATCCATTCGAGCCCATTACATTATTGGCGGTGAAAAGATGGCCCCCTTGCATTAGTGCTAGTCGAATAATGTCGTTTGACTAAATCAATTTGCAGCTTTTTAAAATTTCATTGTCGGTACAATTGATGGAAAGCTAAGAGGAAATGGAGAGATACCTAACCAGGAAAAGCACGTGATTAGCGGAAGGACATGAGGATCCTAGGCTGCCAGCTACGACAAAACCCTGGCCATTATTCGCACTGTCGTATTTAACTTTCCAGATTCGACACTGGAATAATTCCTTGTAGTTTTGGTCAGTTTTGGTCATCTTAATTGACAATATTTTTACAGGCTAAAGCCTTAAAATAAGAATTGGTACGATATTTTTGACAGAAAAAGTTGAGCCACTTTAGACAATTCTTATATTACTTTTCTATGCAGATTAGAAAGAAGGGGAACGGGTGGGTCTACTTAGGAGCTTGCAGCATACGGTCATTGAAATAATGAATGAATGGGATTAATTGAGTGTTTACTCATTATATATACCTAGATATTCCAAAGTTGAATGTTCGTTACACCAGTGAAAGTCCAGAAAAATGGCGTGTATCACGCGGGGAGGTTCCTTCGCTTTCTTTTCAGAAGGAACGTGGAACGAGGGGTCTCTATTTTTGTGTCTTATTCCAGTGTCGAATCTAGAAAGTTAGATACGGTAGTGCGAATAATGGGCAGAGTTTTGTCGTAGCTGGCAGCCTAGGATCCTCATGTCCTTCTGCTGATCACGTGCTTTTTTGTTGGTTAGGTATCTCTCTGTTTCCTCTGAGTTGTCCATCGAGAGTACCGATAATGAAATTTTAAAAAGCTACAAATTGATTTAGTCATACGACATTATTCGACTAGCACTAATGCAAAGGGAAGGGGGCCATCTTTTCACCGCCAATAATGTAATGTCCTGGAATGGATAATATCAAAATTGTTTTTAAAATTTAATGGACAACATCAATATGTGTAAGTATCATTTCATATCAGATAAACTACAAAGAATGCACCCAGCATGGATGCATGGGCATGGATGCCATTCATTTCCTCGTTTCTCTTGTTTGGTGAAAACTGTGCAAACTGTGTGTTTATTAATTGCAGGTTATTCCGTGTTTTGACCCTGAAAGGTTTTTAGTAATGTATGGGAATATACGAGGAGTGTAACATTTATTTAAAAAAAATAAGATTATATTTAATTTACGTATATTTAATCTTTTTTTTTATTAAATATATATTATATTTATTTTATTTTTTCATTTAAATATTGGAATTTTAAAATTATAAAAGTCTTTAAAATATTAATAAAATTTAATAAAAAATTAAAATTTTATTTTAATGTAAAATACATATTAATATTTAATATAAAAAAATATATATATTTTTTAAATTCTATTAAATTAATTTAAATATTAAAATTTTGATATAATAAAGTTTTTTTTTAATAATTTTTAAATTTGATTACTAAAAACAATTATGATGTTCAAATTTTCAAAACAAAATTTAAAATATTTATACTATAAAATTTTAAGTAAATTTTTAAATTTTAAACTTTTCTTAATATAAATTCTTTGAATAAAATGTTATTATTATTTTTTTAATCACATTTTGATAGAATACATTAAAATATTTCTAATATATTTTTATAGTTGAATACATCAAAATATTGATATCTCATTAGATAATAAATCAAGAAATAATGTATTAATATTAAATTGTTACATTTATTCAAGTGTTTACATTATTAGTACTATTTAGTTATTTTTATTTTTAATCTTATTTTATCTTAAATATTTAAATATTTTTACATTAAATAAAAATTTCAACCTAAATAATATCAAGAAAAATGTATATATATATATATATTTTATTTTTAATTTTTTAAATATATTTTTTTTAAGTTTTTTCAAATATATTATATATATACAAAATTACATAATCAATAATTTATGTTCCTCAAATTGTATTCATTGTATTTTGGATAATAGATTTTGGTCAATATATTTAATTATGTTAATATTCCTCAAGAAACTAATATTTAGTTTTAGTTAAAAACCTTAATAAAAAACTTTTCTTTATATTATTTAGGTTGATTGAATCAAATAATACACAACACTTTTCTTGAATTTATTTAAATTTATTAAATAAATGTACACACAACATTTTTCTTGATGTTATTTAGGTTGAAATTTTTTCTTAATGTAAAAATAGTTAAATATTTTTCTCATAGCTTAGTTTCGTCACTAGGTTATTGTTGTAATGTTGGTTGTAATTCCTCAATTGGGTTATTGTTAGAATGCTTAGCTTTTGGATTCAACTGTGTGTATTTTTGTGTCGACATTTTGGATCACACTCAGTAATCCATCATCATGAAGAAGATGGATCATTAAGTGTGATCCGAAACGTCGACACAAAAATACGCACAGTTGAATCCAGAAGCTAAGCATTCTAACTTCATGGACTGTGGAAAACTCATACCAACTATGAATTATTGTTGTTTTCTCTTAACCAAGCTTGTATGTTTCATTTGGAATTGTTGGTCATCTTAATTGTCTTTTTCTTGGCAATCCCTTTGTTAAACTATTATTTGTAACTTTTCTTCAACATTATTCAATAATATTAAAAAAACTAGAAACGTTTCTTTGTAGTTTACCTTATATGAAAAGATACTTACACATATTGATGTTGTCCATTAAATTTTAAAAACAAAAACAATGTTGATATTATCCATTCGAGCCCATTACATTATTGGCGGTGAAAAGATGGCCCCCTTGCATTAGTGCTAGTCGAATAATGCCGTTTGACTAAATCAATTTGCAGCTTTTTAAAATTTCATTGTCGGAACAATCGATGGACAGCTCAGAGGAAATGGAGAGATACCTAACCAGCAAAAGCACGTGATCAGCGGAAGGACATGAGGATCCTAGGCTGCCAGCTACGACAAAACTTTGGCTATTATCGAACTTTCAAGATTCGACACTGGAATAAGACACAAAGATATGGCACCCTCGTTCCACGTTCCTTCCGAAAAGAAAGCGTAGGAACCTCCCCGCCTGATCCACGCCATTTTTATTGACTTTCACTGGTGCAACTAACATTCAACTTTGGAATATCTAGGTATGATGAGTAAACACTCAATTAATCCCGTTCATTCATTATTTCAATGACCATATGCTGTAAGCTCCTAAGTAGACCCACCCGTTCCCCTTCTTTCTAATCTGCATAGAAAAGTAATATAAGAATTGTCTAAAGTGGCTCAACTTTTTCTGTCAAAAATACCGTACCAATTCTTATATTAAGGCTTTAGCCTGTAAAAATATTGTCAATTAAGATGACCAAAACTACAAGGAATTATTCCAGTCCTTCCGCCAAAAATACCGTACCAATTCTTATATTAAAGCTTTAGCCTGTAAAAATATTGTCAATTAATATGGTGCAACTAAAATAATGGCCAGAGTTTTGTCGTAGCTGGCAGCCTAGGATCCTCATGTCCTTCCGCTGATCACGTGCTTTTGCTGGTTATCTTTATTATTACTCCATTTCCTCTGACCTGTCCATCGATTGTACCGACAATCAAATTTTAAAAAGCTGCGAATTGATTTAGTCAAACGGCATTATTCGACTAGCACTAATGCAAGGGGGCCATCTTTTCACCGCCAATAATGTAATGGGCTCGAATGTATAATATCAACATTGTTTTTGTTTTAAAATTCAATGGACGATATCAACATGTGTAGGTAAGTATCTTTCCATTCAAGAAAAAACACAAAATACATTTACAGCGATATTAATGTTGAAATGGATACTGATTTGATTTGACTTGTCAGTCAGGGTAAACAGAAATATTAATATGATATTGCTACTAGGATTCAATTGTGTAGTTTTAAGAGTCAAAACTCATTGACCCATATTTCATGAATAGTGTGGTTCACAAGAACCTATCTCTCGTGATAATGAGTGCTAAGTGGAGCATTCATTATCATGAGAGATAGGTTCTTGTAAACCACTACTCATGAAATATGGGTCAATGAGTTTGACTCTTAAAACTACACGGTTGAATCTTGATAGCAATATCATAATTTGACATGTTGTCGAAAATACCTCCTTATCAGGAAATATTAGTAGTTAAATTTATCCCACTTCACCACATCGACATCTAAAACCCAATCTAAACCCTTCACCTTTTCATTTAAATCTTTATGGATAATTTTCTTTATACAATTGAGGTACTCTCACGTTTACTCACATTATAGAGGAACAAAGCCTAGTGGTCTATGATTCATCCTAGCTGCTTGCCCAAGTGGCCAATGGATACATTTTCGATTTGTTGTTGATGTACCTGCATTCCCCTTTCTTACAAACATTTCTTAGATCTATCCCCATATATTCATGATTGGGATGTTGACATATGCGTTTCATTTTCATTCCATTTGTATATATTCACGTGCCCTTTGAGTTTCGATAATTTGTTTCTTGTTATGTGTACTCTTACATATATGTGTTTTCTTGTGTATGTAATCTTTTAGTTTGTTTTAAGAATCTATGTTATTATTGTTGATCAAAGTTAAAAAAATATATTAAAAAAGGAAAAATAGTAGTTCAAACCAAAAAGAAATGTATAAAGAAAGGAAATCATTCATAGAATTATTATGATTATTTTCACGGATAATGAAACAATTATCTACAAAAAACATTATATTAGTAATGATTTACACCAAGAGATTCTGACTAAAACATCCATACAAATACTTAGCATAAGTATGACAGTCCTAAACTTTCAGCCTACAAAAGTCAACAAGTTGATCAATTAGTCAACTTTTGAAAAGTTGTTGAAGCATAAATCATACTCTAAATTTGAATAAGCTTTGAAGTTGTCTATCACATAGAATATTCCCTTCGTGAAGCTACAAAAATTGGTGTTTAATCTCCTCCAAACACCTGTTGTATTTAACATCTTCTCTAAAATAGAGTTTGAATAACAAAGAACATATTAGCAAACTCACACTGCATTTTGTTCATTGAAAAAATTAAATATATATAGTTACAAGTAACTTCATCAACAACTTATAATACTACTAACTATTTTTATAGAAAACTAGAGTTGAATGAAAACTAACTGGTGACTATTGAATACTAACTCGGAGATTAACAATCATGTCTACAGTTATGTTGGAGTGTATATTCCAACACCCCCTCTTACACACTCCAATATTAAACATAAAACAATAAGAAATACATTATGCAAAAGTTGTTCTTTGGAAATGATTCACAAACTAGAAGACTTCTTCGAGTTGCTTTGATGTCTAGTTGCCTAGTTGTAATCCAAGTTCCCAACATCATTAGACACCATTTGCACATAAAGTGTCTCATCATCCTAGTAAAGGTATGATGTTGAAGTTATAGATTTATGATTTGTCTTGAACTATTAGACATCAATCCTCACATGTATATCTCATAACCCCCAATGAGTTATAGTTTCTACAACCCACAAGCACCTCAAACTATTGAGAATTTATCTATCCTTTGCCACATCCCTCAATCTTGGCCTCTTCAAAATAAGACAAGTACCTCATCTTCAATGAAAGCATCATCACTATCAATATCTGGTGGCTCTTTTGTATGCCTCATAACTTTCTAAGTTGTGATCTCTTATTGAAAACTTCTTCTCTTCTTATTTTTGTAGCACAAAGGATTTCCTCAAACACACACTCCATTGCTTAAAGAAATCATTATTCTTGTCAACACAAGTGAAATAAATCACCATACATACTTTAACAAGGGATAACTTGGGATAACACACTAGCTCTGATACCAAAACGAAGTTTGAATAATAGAGAAAAAATAGCTAGCTCACACACTATATTTTATTCATTGACAAAATTACAAACACACATATAGTTACAAATAACTTCATCAACATCCTATAATACTACTAATTATTTTGACATCAAACTATATGTAGCATAGTAAATTGTTGGCCTTAACAATTTCACACTATGTTTGGCTCCCCTTTATGTGTGTCTCCACCTAAGTATGTTTATTATTTTCCCATTTTATTATCATTTTTGAAAAATCAAAATAAAATTGAGAATTAAAATAATTGTTTATTTAACGATAATTACAAATTCAAAATAGGTCTGGTCTAGGACACCATTGCCCTTGACCACCCTATTTTGGCTCAATTTTTTATTTTTTACTATTGGCACTTTTATGCTTGAAAATTTATTGATTTGTCAACTTTTTGAAATAATTGTTGTGGAAAAAAAAAGAAATGCATATAAAAATAAGTCTTTTTCACCATTTAAATAGCTAGCAATTTTGAGTAATTTGAGGCAATCAAATTGAGCATCCTAAAAGCAAGAGTAGAATAAGCAACATTTTGCAAAACTTTTCATTAATCAAGATTCATATTAGCAATGCATCATCAAGTTCATAAGTAAGATTTCTCATGTTTAATCTTCATTTTTCTGTGAATACTAACACTTGCAAGATTGTTTTATCAACAAGAAAATATTCATTATATGAGATGTGCATCATGAATTCAGTCCATCAAGGAGATCAAATCAGAGTGGTAAGTTGCAACATTTGCAATTTATTACTTATTTTCATTCATTTTCCTCTACCCAACTAAGGGTAAGCATTCTTTTCATCATAGTCATTGTGGAGGTGGGAACACCAAAATGGGGTTTGACATAGGAAAACCCCTATACAACACAACCCTTTCTCTCCTTTATTTCTTGCAAGTGGTTGATTGGAAGTGGATTTGGAGAAAACTGAAGGCCTAATAGTAAGATCAAGTAATCAAGCATTCTACTTCAATCAATTAGGGAAAAAACAATTATTCATCACTAACAAAGTTTTGAAGATGAGTTTGGAAGGAAAGCACCTGCAAACTACAACACACATACACTTGTTATGAGATTCCTGAAAGCACCATTCTCAATATAGGATGCTCACACCTCTAACTAGGAAGTTTCAAGTCAAAATTATATGCCATGTTCCTCTGTCTCTACCTTTAGCTTTTTTGTTATTAGTTTTTATACATTATCTATAGTATACTTTTTTGAATTTACCTCAATTTTTTGTATACGCGTAGTTAACCTAGTTCATATTCAAAAGATCACACACATTCCAAGGGGACCAAAACCCTGATCAACAATTATGGTTCTTCCTTGAAGATAGTAGCCAAGTGGTCTTTCATGATCATTTTTGCATTCCCCAGTGTCTTGTAGGATAAAAGTGTGATTTAGAAATTAGATCCCTTTTTCCTACCAAACATTTTTGTGAACCCGATGTTTTCTTTTGCAATTTCAAATATTTTTATTTACATATATATATTTTTGGAAATATGCTCGTGAAATATTAGGTTGTTTGAAGGTGTCAAAGTGCATTCATTCTTTGGTAAACAAATTGAAAAGTAAATATTTGCATATTGTTCTTCATTTTAAAAGCTCAAGAAGTGTTATCTTTCAACATTTTAGAGGTAAATTTAGTTAACTAGAACAATTTACATTCTGAAAATTATCATTGGAATTTATTGCATTCATTTTATTGCTTTAAAAACACAAAATTCCTTGCATGTATGAGCCTCATATAAATAAATTTTCTTACATTTCCTAAAATATGTCTACTTTCAAACATGAACCTGTACAAGCTCATATCCCTAAACATTGTAATACATTTCTTGACTTTTAAACTTTTAGAAACTAACATTGTTGGACTAGGGTAGCCTTGCCCTTGTCTTGGATTTTTCTATCAAGATTTTAGTGACAATATTCTCTTTAATAATTTTGTTTGAATCTACTTTGTATCTCTGTTAAAATTGATTAGTAATAGTCATATTCTTTCATTATTCATATAAATATTGAATTCAAATTCTATAATTGTTTTACTTTTAACAAAGTACTTTCATAATTTTTTATTCTTTTGAAAAATAATATCTTCTCTAAAATCCTTTGGTTGATGTTGATGTTTCATTATGTTCCTTTGGTAATATTCCTCCAATAAAGATCAAGCTCATGTTTCCTCCTCTCCCAACACATCTAAGCCTCCTAAAGAGGATATCTTGGTGCAAGAGGATGAAATCATTGATAGATTCCTAAATACTACTTTACCCACCCTTCATTGAGGGTATGTGCAGAGTCTTCATGGAAAAAATAGGCCCTTAAGTGGCAAAAAATTCAGAAAAAATCAGAGTTAGGCAACTTGACATAAATGTTTGAATAAGTTATCTATATTACTTCAAAAATATGTAAGAATAGAATCTATAGAAAATTGAATGTAGTTTCTAAAATACTAGGTTTATTTTAATTTAAAAAAATCTGTTTGGTGAAAATTTGAAATTTCAATGCAGTAGTACTTAAATTTTAGGGAAAAAATAAGTAGGTGTTTGTCTGACTACCCTAACCACAATAAAATGAAAATATTTTTTTATAAGATTTTAGATAAAAGTAGATGACTCATGTCCGGATATGATGCATATTTTTTTATAATTTTTTCCAAGTAAATAATTAATTATGAATTTTTTATTACAAATTTTTATTTAAAAATTTAAAAAATTGTATGTCTGACCACCTTAACTTGGTCAAAACTTCATGAAATTCATTTTTTTTAATCCCATAGTATACAAAGTATAGAATGTGATGCATGTTTCAGATTCAAAAAATGTGATACCATTTGAAAGCTATAGATGTTTTTAAATCATCCTCTCAATCAAAACTTTAGTTGTAATTCAAATAGAAAATGAATAATAATTATTTATTAAATTCAAAGTAAAAAATAATTTATATTGGTGGAAAGCTAAGAATCTCCTTTAAAAACCCTTTTCGTTTCATAAATTTTGGGTAAAAAAAAGTCATCAACCACATACCCTACACATACCCATCATATCGCCACTTTTTGGCCCATCATGATCTTGCACATACCCATGAACCATCCCTCTTAACAATATGACAACTATACATGAAGAAACCATACACCAACTTCCTACACAAACTACAATCTAGCTCACAGACATTACATTTCCCACCTTCACCAAGAATCTATAAAACCTACCATACTGCCACTTGAGATGCTTTCCTCCTCTCATAATTAGATTTTGTTACAATTCATACCCCAACTATTGCAAATGAAGAAAGCTTATTCTCCCAATATTCACGTTGCACTATACATTGATCTACCTTCTAATACCAATAATGATACCTTATTTCAACAAAGTATTCATCCATCCCATGCGACTAGAGCTAACAACATAACTTTTGATTTAGAGACACATTATGGTCATGGATTTCAAATCCATTTTAAGAAAGGATTTAATACAAATGATGAAAAAGGAATTTAGAATCCTCTAGAGCCCATACCAAATCTTTAGACAATAGGAATAGGCTGATCCCACAATAGTGGGTTACACTTTTTGGTCAAACTTGACATTGAAGTGAACTTTTTTAACTAAATCTACACTTTCAGAAACCTATAGTTGATAAACCATGAAGAATTTTGATGCAGGAGCATCCTAGGTTTCAAGCAATCTTCCATCAACCAAAAATATTTGCATTCATGTTTTCTTGCATTTCAATAGTGAAGTGTCTAGACCTAGTCTCAGTATTTCCTACCGCATTATACCATATTGTAACATTAGAGCTCGCAGAGTAGGATATATGATCTTCATCGAAACATCTGCATCATATTGTGACATAGATTTTAGGAACCTAAAATGTTTGTCTCTTCCTAGGGGTTTTCACCTAGAAAGAGAGAGATTTGGGTCCTAAAATGCTTATGCACATTCAAAGCAGGATGTATGCAATGTGATATGATGTAAATGAACTTAAATAAATGCAATTGACTAATTAAGATGATCTAGAATGAATGCAAAAGTGAAAGTTAAGCTATGTTTAAAAACACATTATGATATGCAAACAACTATGAAAGATGAAGAAATTGAAAGAAATATGTAGAACAAAAGGTGCAGGGTTAAATCTGAGTGCACCTGGGTGATGTGTGAGCTTTTTGGAGTGTCTGGGATACTAATGAATTTTATTGATTTTCATAGTGGGACTCATTTGCAAAGGGTGGCGAATCAGTCCTTCTATAATTGAAAAAGTGTCGGGAACTTATTTCTGACAGTCAGGAGTTGGAATCTGACAAAATACAGATTTTCAAGTTTCAAATGGGACTCATTCGCCAAGGGTGGTGAATTAGTCCTCCCCAAGATTTTCAAAAAATTAGGAGGCAACAATGCTACACCAGATTTGGAGATATTTGAATGTTGGGTTGTCAGGGTCAGTTATGCAAAAAATAGATAGAAAACACTCAAAATGCCTGAAAAGATGATGAGTTGACTTGAACAGCCTAGTTGACTTGATTTCCACTTTTCAACACCTTTAAACATGTTAAATCTGCAAAACAAAGATGTAAATACACATGCAAGAAGAGGAAAAATGTTGGGGGGTTAGTGAATAGGGGTTTTCCTTGGTCAAGCCCCACTTTGGTAATTAAACCCAATAGAAATAAATGAAATGTAAAGGAAATATAAAATAACAACATGCAAATGCTATTAACTCACCAAATCCTTGATCTTGTAATTTTGAAGTAATGGCTACTCTAAAGTGCTTGAATTGATAATGCAAAATGCTTGATTGCTTGAATGGATGTGAGATTGAATACTTGAATGAATTGGTTGTGTAGGAGATGTAGAATGAGGTGAAAATCACTTATTTATATAAATCCTGTGCCTTACTATCCATCCATACCTCATCACAAGCCGATATGAAGTGAATTTGAATAAAATTTCGAAAGGAAATTTGAAATATTTTGAATTTGGGGCCAAGGGGGCTCATTCGCCACCCTTGTCAAATGCGTCCCACCTAGGACCTAAAACCAAGTGTCAAAAATAATGTTGTGTTTAATGTTGTTTTTCAGGATAAGATCCAAAAATACACTTAATATAAGAATATGAGGGCATAAAGGGACAAAATAAAGCATGAGAAGGGTGTAAATAATGAACATATGCCTAGAAAAGCATGACATCTTGTTACAAGACTTTACAACTCTTCAAAATAGGACTTGTTGATGATTGAAAAGTCATTTTTAGGTGAACTGCATTAAATAGAGTCTAGAAGAATGTAGAAATTTCTTACAACACTTCACAACACCTTCACAAGACATCATTCTTTGAGTTTTACTACCTGAATAAGCATGTTCAAGCTATGATACATCATAAAATTAAAGCAACATAGTTCCAACACTATGAAACAAGACCTAAAAGGCCATGAAAATGACAAGGGACCATTTTTCTATGAAACATTTAGCCCCCACTTTAGTAAGAGGACGAACTTGCTTCCTCACACTAAAGTAGCCATGAACATCAAGGAGAGGGTTCGAATGCACTTACGTTAGCAAGATGGAATACAACAAACAAGAGGAATGATCAAGCCCCCATGATGATGATCCCATGAAAATCTGAACATAAGAACAAGGAATACACAAGTGTTGAGAAGAATTGAGTGAAGCTTCAATCATCAATTCAACTAGTTGTGAAGAGAGATCTAGGTTAATTGTTTGAAAAAGAGAGAATGTGTACTCCCTTTGGGGCCACAAAACTAGTTCTCCATGGGGTGAGAAAGCCTAACTATATACTCACTTTGGGGCCACAAAATTAGTTGTATGTGGGGTGAGAAAACCCAAAAATTAAGATACATATGCTAGTTGGTATGCACTCACAAACACAAAATTGGCTATGGGGAAAATTCATGCCGCTAGGTGGGCTTCCCGCTCAACCATGCCAAAGCTATACCCGTTCAATAACTTTAACAAGGTGCCAAAAATCAAAAGGAAATGCAAATTTCGGTTTAGGCTTCATGAGACAAGAAAAACTTTGTATGCTTTGAACTTATGAACAAAATAGGATGACACCTCATGCATGCAAGTTGTGTTATGCAAGGTGGCCAAACAAATAAGATGACTCCACAGGCATGCAAATTGTGGGTATGTGCAAGATCATGATGGGCCAAAAAGTGGCAATATGATGGGTATTTGTAGGGTATGTGGCTGATGACATTTCTTTTACCCAAAACTGAAGAAATGAAAAGGGTTTTTAAAGAAGATTCTCATCTTTCCACCAATATAAATTATGCTTTACTTTGAATTTAATAAATAATTATTATTCATTTTCTATTTGAATTATGACTAAATTCTTGATTGATACGCTGATTGAAAAACATATATAGCTTTCAAATAGTATCACATTTTTTAAATCTAAAACATGCATCACATTCTCTTCGCATGCTATAGGATCAAAAAAGGAAAAATTGAATTTCTTGAAGTTTTGACCAAGTTAAGGTGGTCAGACATACGATTTTTATATTTTTTAAAAGTTGTAATAAAAAAATCATAATTAATTATTTACATGGAAAAAATTACAAAAAATATGCATCACATCCGAACATGAGTCCTCTAAGTTTATGTCTAAAATATTATCTTTTTGTTGTGGTTAGGGTGGTCAGATAGACACCTACTTATTTTTTCCCTGAAATTTAAGTACTACTGCATTGAAATTTCAAAATTTCATTAAATGGTTTTTAAAAAAAAAAAAACCTAGTAGTTTAGAAAGTACATTCAATTTCCTACAAAGTCTATTCTTACATATTTTTGAAATAATATAGATAACTTATTCAAATTTTTATGTCAAGTTTCCTAACTCTGATTTTTCTAAATTTTTTGCCACTTAAGGGCCTATTTTTTCCATGATGATCTTGCACATACCCTTGTGTTATGTAAGGTGGCCAGATGAGAATGCAATAAATGTAAAAATGTAATGTGTAATATGTTCAAAGGAGTCTTGTTCAATTTATGTAAGGTCAGTCACTTAGGGAACATTGTGTCTAATGTCTCCAAGAGAGGACCAATCAAAGAATAGTATATTCACAACTTAGGGGATGCAGTGTGTCACATCAAACCATAACTTGAGGAATGCAATATGGTTAGATAGATCACACTTATGAAGGAAATAACACCCAATTTCATCCACAAAGTGACAAACACATCACGTAAATGACAAGGCTTCGCTAGGAACCAAGAATGCTAATGAAATAATGGTAATGTATGCCCCCCACTTTAAAGGAATTGCTACACATCATTTTGTGAGCAATTACTTGAAAGTAGAGAAGAGGAAGAAAGCAAGACACGAGAGCCAACTCAAAAAGCTCTATGCCAAGTAATATGTTTCAAAGTTAGGCTACATCATGCCAAGGAGGAAGGAAGAGAAAAGAAAGAAGTTTCCCCCAAAAAAGAAAAGCATACCAAACACATAAGGGATCTATGGATTTGGGGTCAGTATGTTCGTTGCTGTAATATTTTTATGAAAGAGCTTAGAACTTTCATCATTCCCCAAATACACATAGAACTAGAAGAATGACACAAAGAGAGTGAAAACAAAGGGAAAACATAGTGCATTTTGAGTCAACATGGAAGAGGCATTGTGGTCTCGACACTTTGCATCATCTTGAAAAAGGAAAACACAAGCAAAAATTATACGAAAAAGAAAAAGGAAAAGTGAAAAAGCTTTTGGGTCAACATGAAGGAGACATTTTGGTCTCAATGCCTTGCGTCATCCCCAAAAGGAAAACACAAGAAAAGACAAAGTAAAAGGGAAAGAAAAAGGTTTGGGTCAACATGGAAGAGGCATAGGGCGTCTCAATGCTTTGCATCATCCCCAAAAGGAAAACACAAAACAAAAAGATAAAGAGATAATGCACAACAAACAAAAGAATAGAGATACAAATAGAAGAAGTGTAGAAAGAGAAGGAAACATCAAACACATGATACAAACATGAAAGAAAAATAAAAAGGAAAATAAAGAGTAATGCAAATGGAAGTCAACCATTAACTAAGTTATTGGTTTCTCGATCTTGGAGATACAAGAGAAATAAGTAATAACATTGTTAAGAGACAAATGCAAATGCATTACAAGAGTAAAGGCTAACAATCACTTGTATGCAAAACAAGTATGATCCCAAGGGTGAATATAGAAAGGATCATGCAATAGTGAGAATAAAAAGATTCTACAACTATGGCATGAAAGGGCAATGGTTTTTTAAGGGATGAGGGGAAAACAGTCAGTGTTTGTGAAGTGATATTTTTTCAGTATTTCATTCAAAGTCTGACATGCTTCCATACGATGCCCAATAATATGATGATATTTGCAATATGGTATATTGGAATTGTTAGGATGAATGACCAGTCTATTGGAAGGTGGTAAGAGTATAAGACCTTTGTTTAAAAGCAATTGATGTCTTCGCTCACATTCAGTTCGAGATTATATAGGAAACTTTCTCTTCTTCATTTTGTACCATCATTTGCGTTTACTAGATTCTCTTTTTTCCTGAGTAGAAGGAAGAAGGGGACCCATAGGGATCCTAATGTCATTATCATTAAAAGGAAGAGATGGTTGTTCATAAGGAAGGAGGATGTTCAGATTAGGAGGAGAATTCAAGATGACCATTCCAACATCCAGAAGTCTCCTAGGTTGAAGAGGATGTCTTGTGGGATGAGAAGGATCTTGATAGCCAAGTCCTGTTGTGTTGGATTCAGTTGGTTGTTGTTCAAAAAGTTGATGGATGTTATGTTCATGTTTTTTGTCACAACCTTGTTTACTCAAAATAGTAAAGCCTTTACCATATGTGTCCTCAAGGTTGATAGGATTGTGTGTGACAATATACTCATAAAATGGTTGGGATTGTGGTGGTTGAGAGGAACTAGGTTCGCTTGAGGGAGGAACCATAGGTCCTGTGTTGAATTTAGGATGTAAATAAGAAAAGTGATCAGTTGGTGCAATAATAGGGAGTTCTTGTGATGTCATAGAGGGGTAAAAGGCTGCATTTACTTCTAGGTTTTCAAGGAAATCATTATAAAACTTGTTCATGCTAGCATCATCTTCTCCAATGATGTCTACATCACGAGGAGGACAATCATGAGGAGTTAAAGGAGCATGAGTTTGTTCAATGTCATTAAGGTCACAACAAAAGGTATAGTTGGACATGTCTACCAATGATTTGAGGGAATTCCAAAACTTATTAAAGGAGAATTCCATGATGCCAATAAACAAAGATGCAATAAGTGAAGAAAGATAGAGAATTTATATGTGAAAAAAGAATGCAGGAACAAAGTGTAATGCAAAAAAATGCTAAAGAGATTATAAAAATGTTGTTTCAGGAATGTAGAGGGACCGATTCACCCTAGGTGGCGAATGAGTCCCAAGACTCAATTTTTTTGTGTTTTTCAGAATTTTAAGGATGATTTAAATGCTTTTTAGAATGCAAATACAAACACAAAATGCAAAGTTTTATTTTTTTCAATGAATTTGAATGCACGAATGAAAACTAAATGAATGTTTTACTAATGCAAAATGAAAGGTCCTAGAATGCAATAACAAATCAATATCCTAATTGAATGTCAATGCAAATGGAAACTAGGATGCAAGATATGAATGCAATCATAAGTTTACAATGTTCAAAAGTCAGGTTCACTAAAATGTGACATATATTTTAGGAACTCGAAATGCTTGTGTCTTTTCCTACGGTTTTTCACCTAGAAAGAGAGAGATTTGGGTCCTAAAATGCTTATGCACATTCAAATCAGGATGTATGTAATGTGATATGATGTAAATGAACTTAACTAAATGCAATTGACTGATTAAGATGATCTAGAATGAATGAAAAATAGCAATTTAAGTGTAATGTCCCCATTTTGCGAGCATCAGAGTTTGTAAGGATTAGCCTATCATTTGACCCTCGTAGGCTAACAGTTATGGATAGAGGGTCTTCTGTGGTAGTTACTGGTGATTTCGAGACATTACTCTTCAGTTGGATTCAAGTTTTGGCCTTTGCACAGGTTATTTGACTCTGATTGGGCAAACTTACTATTTTTAGTAAGCTACTATTTTGGGAGAGTCAGGGTTCCTATTAACAGAAAGACACCTGACCAGAGCATATTGGCAGTGTCAACCTTGACTGGGCCTTTGCAACTGTTTCTAGACTCAGTTTCACATACTTACTATTTATAGTAAGTCACTATTTATGGTTTCTATTTTTAGATAGGCATCCAATCACATGGAGAACAAGAAGAGTCGACTCCTGGCTCAGACGACTTAGCAATCAGACAAGGACATCAAGAGATATTAAAGTTTAAGTGACTTAAGTGATTTATTTAATATTTTAATATTATTATAAAGTTATAAAGTAACTTTATAATAATAAAGTCACTTTAATATAATAAAGTGCGTTAAGTGAATAATTTTATGTGGGAATAAATCTTTTATCCCACATTGGCCAGGAAGGTGTTTGAGCTCTCTTAAGGAAAGAATAAAAAGAGAGGCAAGAGCTCATTCTTAGCATCCAGTTGATGAATATTATTTTGAATTAATTTTTATTGTGGAGCCTAGGGCTTTCACAATTTTCTTCTTTGATCATAGGAAACGAAAACTTCCTATTGATAGCATAACTGAGGGAGTGAAAGATCTCTTAAAGGGTTGCAAATTGAGGAGAGGATAATTTGGTACTTTCATTTTTGCATCATTGAGCCAATACAAACAAGGGTTTGAAGAGCATATTTTAGATCATTGAAACAACCATCATTGGAGAGAAAAAATCAGAAGTTATTGATCTGCTGCTACAGTGACGTGAATAGTACCTACGCTACAGTGATTTGAACTTTCGTCAAAATTTTTGTTAGCTGCTATGATGCATGTGAGCAATGCCACGCTATAGTACTGAGCTACAGTATCCATACTACAATACACGCATTATAGTGCTAGGTATTAATTATTGTGGATTTTGAGAATTTGTTGGGATTTTGCAGAAGTCTAGGAATTGGATGAGTTACAATTTGAGTTAAGTGATTTCATGAGACCTGCTGTTTGCTGCTGTTAAGGAATTATGTGCAATATTGGAGGTCATTTTGACATTTCAGACTTCTATACATGTTGTTCCAGGTCTGATACTTCCTTATATTCATTCTATCTTGCTTGAACTATCAAATCCCTCACTAGTTATATATCTCAGTCAGTTCAGTCTAACAGTGTTAGAGGGAAGTCTTGTAAGTTGTACTATAAATTGAAAATCTGAACTTGTCTAGGCTGTGGTATCTCTGAATTGTTTAACTATCCTATTTTCCAATTGTGATTCCCAAAAATTAGTTGTAAGGGGTCTACATTAAGGTTTGGTCTGTGATCAAATTTATGATGAACTCCTATACCTTTTATACGTCTTGCAATTGCTCAGTATGGGTGTTGAGACTTAATGTTACCAGTCTGATATAAGAACTTATATACTACTGTTCATGCTAGAGTTCCCTTAAAATTTCTCTATTGCATTTAATATTCATTAGTGATCTCAAGATGTATATGAAGAACAAATTTGAGAAGTCAATGTAATGAATTCTATGCTCTTGAAAATTAATTCAAGTCACATGTGCAAACTCCATGAATTTGGGACTGTACAATCATTCAAAAAATCAGATTTCTAAGTTGATGCTTCTATTTGAGTATATCTCTACTTGCAATATGTGTTTGTCATTTAATTTCTTGGCAATATACTATTTGAGAATCAAAAACCCAAATATTTTGTGAATCAAATATTTAAACAAGGCAGAAAATTTAGTTTGCATGTGTCCACTTGGGGTGGTGCATCACAGTGGTATCAAAGCCAAGATCTTGCCATCCTGTTGGGAGAACAAAAATAAATTTGAGTTGCTACAATGGAATTCAGTGGATTTTCCTAATAGTTCACAAGGGAATGTGAACGTGATGCTTCCATATTCCGCGCAGAATATCAGAGTATGTCAGATGAGTTCAATAATGATGTTTCTTTTGACAACTACTTGAATTGTGTGTTGGTTTTGAAACCTAGAAAAGTGGGTGTGGTCAATTACATTAGAAGAACAATGAAAGAAAAAGCAGAACATTCTATTGATGAAGGGATCAAGAAAGAAGCAGAAGTGCTTATTTATGGTTTGCAGCCCACAAATATGGAAGTGTGTGAAGATATTATTATATCAACAGCTTCTACCTCGCTAGTTGAGCTTGAGGTGACTATGGACTCATTGCAAAGTGCCCAGTTGGCCCTTCAGAAGTCATAGTCATGGTTGGACATGCTTACCGTGGAGTTGAGTTTGACACAATCTCCACCAGCTGTAGATACAGTACAGTTACATATAGTGGCAGTCAGTGAGGATCATATATCCATGGGTTGTAGAGAGGATGTGGTAACATCCATGCTAGATATAGGGATAGTTGACTTATTTGGGATGAGTACTTGGATTGAGAGCAGCAGAGGACCACATGTTACATCAGGTTCTCCTGTGGTCAATACAATGACAAATGTTGCAGGTTCGATAGTTGATAACTCTTGTGTGGCTATGGTGGATTCTCCTAAGAGTTGTGTGTTAGTACATGACGTTACTCCATCATCTTCACAAGGGACTCACAGAGTGTCATCTGGTTGGGAGTATGAATCTCATGTAGATTTGTTTCCCTCTCTTGGAAGAAAATCTATTACTTCATCCCATGCAGCTGATTTTGGATGCTAGCTTGTTGTTTTTTAGAGTCTGAGGGATCAATTGCTTGATTCAAGTGTTGTTAGTGATGAGCCATCAATAGAGGTTGGAGAATTTTATTGTGACTACACAGTGAGGAGTTCTCATCACTTTTATTTTGATCCACGCACAGAGGACTTGATGATGCATCAGTGTGGATTGGCTCTGGGATTATACCATCCTTTGTGGGAGGAGTATTCACCATCTTCAGTAGATGGAGTCAGTAGCCGCAAGCCCCTGAGTTCATCAATTGTGGGGAATTACTTGTAGAGTCAGCACATCCATGGGAGTCTAGCAGAGGATGGAGATAGTTGTTGTGATACAAATACTTTTTGATGTTCATATTCCCACAATACGAATGGATGTGTGTACAAATTATATTGGGATCCAGGTGGTGATAGGATTGGTACTGTGTTTTGGATGGGTCCTAGTGGATTGTTTCACCACTTCTGGCATGGTGAAGTGGAGATCAGAGTAGCGCAGAGGAAGTTGAAGGGTATTAGGCATGGCAGACTTCCATTATGGGTTTGGGATCCAGGGATATTTTGTGCAAATATGTTTATGCTGGTGCTATAGGAGTCAGTTAGGGATGTGTGGGACATTTCACATTTCTTCTTTTGGGCCTCCCGAGGATTGGAGTTTCTTTGCAGTGGAGATTTCTTGGGGACAAGCAATTTCAGGGAGGGTAGACTGTAATGTCCCCATTTTGCGAGCATCAAAGTTTGTAAGGATTAGCCTATCATTTGACCCTTGTAGGCTAACAGTTATGGATAGAGGGTCTTTTGTGGTAGTTACTAGTGATTTTGAGACATTACTCTTTAGCTGGATTCAGGTTTTGGCCTTTGCATAGGTTATTTGACTCTGATTGGGCACACTTACTATTTTTAGTAAGCTACTATTTTGGGAGAGTCAGGGTTCCTATTAAAAAAAAGACACCTAAGCAGAGCATATTGGTAGTGTCAACCTTGATTGGGCCTTTGCAGCTGTTTGTAGACTTAGTTTCACATACTTACTATTTATAGTAAGTCACTATTTAGGGTTTCTATTTTTAGACAGGCATCCAATCACATGGAGAGCAGGGAGAGTCGACTCCTGGCTTAGACGGCTTTGCAATCAGTCAAGTACATCAAGAGATATTAAAGTTTAAGTGACTTAAGTGATTTATTTAATATTTTAATATTATTATAAAGTTATAAAGTAACTTTATAATAATAAAGTCACTTTAATATAATAAAGTGCGTTAAGTGAATAATTTAATGTGGGAATAAATCTTTTATCCCACATTGGAAAGGAAGGTGTTTGAGCTCTCTTAAGGAAAGAATAAAAAGAGAGGCAAGAGCTCATTCTCAGCATCCAGTTGATGAATATTATTTTGAATTAATTTTTATTGTGGAGCCTAGGGCTTTCGCAATTTTCTTCTTTGATCATAGAAAATGAAAACTTCCTATTAATAGCATAACTGATGGAGTGAAAGATCTCTTGAAGGGTTGCAAATTGAGGAGAGGATAATTCGGTCCTTTCATTTGTGCATCATTCAGGTGATACAAACAAGGGTTTGAAGAGCAGATTTTAGATCATTGAAACAACCATCATTGGAGAGGAAAAATCAGAAGTTATTGATCTGCTGCTACAGTGACGTGAATAGTACCCACGCTACAGTGATTTGAACTTTGTTAGAATTTTTGTTTGCTACTATGATGCACATGAATAGTGTTACGCTACAGTACTGAGCTACAATATCCATGCTATAGTACACGCGTTACAGTGCTAGGTATTAATTATTGTGGATTTTGAGCATTCATTGGGGTTTTGCAGAGGTCTAGGAATTGGATGAGTTACAATTTGAGTTAAGTGATTTCATGAGACCTGCTGTTTGCTGTTGTTAAGGAATTCCATGCAATACTAGAGGTCATTCTGACATTTCAGACTTCTATACATGTTGTTCCAGGTCTGATACTTCCTTATATTCATTGTATCTTGCTTGAACTATCAAATCCCTCACTAGTTGTTATATATCTCAGTCAGTTCAGTCTAATAGTGTTAGAGGGAAGTCTTGTAAGTTGTAACCTGATTATAAATTGAAAATATGAACTTGTCTGGGCTATGGTATCTCTGAGTTGTTTAACTGTCCTATTTTCCAATTGTGATGCCCAAAAATTAGTTGTAAGGGGTTTGCATTAAGGTTTGGTCTGCGATCAGATTTATGATGAACTATTGTACCTTTTATAAGTCTTGCAATTGCTCAGTATGGGTGTTGAGACTTAATGTTACCAGTCTAATATAAGAACTTATATATTACTGTTCATGCTAGAGTTCCCTTACAATTTCTCTATTGCATTTAATATTTAGTAGTGATCTCAAGATGTATGTGAAGATCATATTTGAGAAGTCAATGTAATGAATTCTATGATCTTGAAAATCAATTCAAGTCACATGTGCAAACTCAATGAATTTGGGACTGTATAATCATTGAAAAAATTAGATTTCTAAGTTGATGCTTCTATTTGAGTATATCTCTACTTGCAAGTATGTGTTTGTCATTTAATTTCTTGGCAATATACCATTTGAGAATCAAAAACCCAAATATTTTTTGAATCAAATATTTAAACAAGGCAGAAAATTTAGTTTGCAAGTGTCCACTTGGGGTGGTACATCACATTAAGCTATGTTTGAAAGCACATTGTGATATGCAAACAACTATGAAAGATGAAGAAATTGAAAGAAATATGTAGAACATAAGGTACAAGGTTAAATATGAGTGCACCTGGGTGATGTGTGAGATTTTTGGAGTGTTTGGGATGCTGATCAATTTTAATTATTTTTCAGTGGGACTCATTCGCCAAGCGTGGCGAATTAGTCCTCCTACCATTGAAAAAGTGTCGGGAACTGATTTATGATAGTTAGGAGTTGGAATATGACAAAATACAAATTTTTAGGTTTCAAGTAGGACTCATTCACCAAGGGTGACGAATCAGTCCTCCTGAGGATTTCTGAAAAATTAGTAGGCAACGTTGCTACACCAGATTTAGAGATGTTTGAATGTTGGGTTGTCGGGGTCAATTATGCAGAAAATAGATAGAAAACACTCAAAATGCTTGAAAAGATGATGAGTTGACTTGATTTCCACTTTTCAACACCTTTAAACTTGTTAAATTTGCAAAAAAACAATGCAAATACACATGCAAAAAGGGGAAAAATGTTGGGGGGTTAGTGAATAGGGGTTTGCCTTAGTCAAACCCTATGCTTTGGTAATCAAACCCAATAGAAATAAATGAAATGTAAAGGAAATGTAAACTAACAACATGCAAATGCTATTAACTCACCAAATCCTTGATCTTGTAAGTCTGAAGTAATGGCTACTCCAAAGTGCTTGAATTGATGATGCAAAATGCTTGATTGCTTGAATGGATGTGAGATTGAATGCTTGAATGAATTGGTTGTGTAGGAGATGTAAAATGAGGTAAAAATCATTTATTTATACAAATATTGTGCCTTACTATTTGTTCATACCTCATCGCAGGCCAACATGAAGTGAATTTGAATAAAATCCCCAACAAAAATTTGAAATATTTTGAATTTGGGGCCAAGGGGTACTCATTCACCACCCTTGACAAATGGGTCCCACCTAGGACCTAAAACCAAGTGTCAGAAATAATGTTGTGTTTAATGCTGTTTGTTGGGGTAAGATCCAAAAATACACTTAATATAAGAATATGAGGACATAAAGGGACAAAATAAGGCATGAGAAGGGTGTAAATAATGAAGATATGCCTAGAAAAATGTGAAATCTTGTTACAAGACTTTACAACAATTCAAAATAGAACTTGTTGATGAGTGAAAATGTAGTTTTTAGGTGAACTGCATTTTAAATAGAGTCTAGAAGAATGTAGAAATGTCTTACAACACTTCACAACACCTTCACAAGATGTCATTCTTTGAGTTTTAATACCTAAATAAGCATGTTCAAGCCATGATACATCATAAAATCAAAGCAACATAGTTCCAACACTATGAAACAAGACCTAAAAGGCCATGAAAATGAAAAGGGACCATTTTTCTATGACACACATATCTAGGATTCAAGTGTTTTGGAGATATTAGTACAAAGTTATCACTAATCAAATATCGGCTGCATTTGGATAGAGATCATTCACTGACCACCGTTGGATTTTCAAGTGTTCAGACCTATCCCGTGACTTTTGGAGCTTAGGAAACCATTTCATAAGGATGCACATTCATTGAGAAGCTTCGTTCTGATTCGTATCATGTTTGTCCAAGGATAAAGGGAAAATCATATGTTTTGGATGACCTTCATACGCTTCATCAACTTGGGGTTTGAGACCTCTTGAGGCCAACACAAACCTTTTATAGAGCTGGTAATTAGTATATATAGGCATTGTGTAGTTGCATTAGCTAATCAATCAAAAAGAAGGATATAAGCGATAGATCAGGGCTTTGACCCACATTGTATTTTTGGGCTTGACTCCATATCATTCTGTAATTTGTAAGCTAGAATGTAGGGCACGTTGCCAGTGAATAATTGATCATTATCTATATTCCCATGTGTGATTGTTATTCCAATTCTTTGAGTTTCCATTTTTTTTACTCTTGTTGCAAGGTTGGACAGTCCTATCCTTTGACCCTCCATCCTTGACTGCACCAAATTTGAAGATGATGCAAACTAGTGATTTGTGAAATTTTGTCTATAAATTCTAAATATATATTTTAAAAAAATTTTGGAATCAATTCGCATTTATTTTTTCATCTCCTTTGATAACTAGTTTTTAACAGTAAACACAATTTTTAAAGAGTGATTTTTACTATATTACACAACTCTTTTTCTATGAAGGATAATTTTTTTTTTTTTTCAAATTTAGATTTGTAACTAGGATATCTAGCTCCTTAATTTGGTTTCCTAGTATTTTATTGAATTTTCTTTCTTTATTAAGTTTTGAAGTTAAACCAATTACAATTTAGACATAGGCTTACTATATAATACATAAATTTTTTTGTATGCATCAAAATTCATATTTTTTTTTTATTAGATCAAGGGCATCAATACCAAGCCCCTATATATTTTTAATTTTTTTTGGTTTTGATAATTTACTATTTTTTCACATGTGCAAAACAAAGAGATTGATTTTCGGTAAAAAATTACATTCAGAAGAAATAAAAAAAACATTTGATAATAATCAAATTAAATATATTTAAAATTATACTTTTTGGGAAGCTTATAGTAAGGACTACATACATACAAAACATAAATTTTAAATGAAGTCATCTAATCCTCCAAAAGGTAAATCAAAAGTAGTTTTTTTTATCAACATTTTGATAAGTGTAGAGGAGACTCCATTATAGGTATGGTTTTAAACTAGTGGGGTTCTATCTAAGGGGGTTTGATATAAGGGGGTTTGATTAAACCCTCTTCAATTAAAATCCTTTAAATGGAACATTTCAAGGCTTAAATCATTATATTTTCTAAAAATATGTGATTTCAACAAAAATCAAGATGTCCCAAAAAGTGTAACCCATTATTATGGCAACACCCAATAGGCTACCGACATCCTCTCTCCCCACCTTTTCATACTCCACCATCACATCATCACTTTTGTAAAGAAGACCTACTTCCCGCTTTGCATCCCTTATTCGAGATAGAAAGTGTGTTATGTACATTTCTTGAGTTTGGTATAATCATCCTTCCATTTCCATGTGAAAGAAACTCTACTAAACATAAAATATAGAATTTGAATTTTTGTATGGGTATGTGCAGGATCATCATGGAAAAAATAGGTCCTTAAGTGGCAAAAAATTAAGAAAAATTAGAGTTAGGAAACTTGACATAAAAATTTGAATAAGTTATCTATATTATTTCAAAAATATGTAAGAATAGAATTTGTACCAAATTGAATGTAGTTTCTAAACTACTAGGTTTGTTTAAAAAAAAAAACTATTTGGTGAAAATTTGAAATT
Organism: Sequoia sempervirens; assembly: GCA_007258455.2. NCBI lineage: Eukaryota > Viridiplantae > Streptophyta > Pinopsida > Cupressales > Cupressaceae > Sequoia > Sequoia sempervirens. The sequence continues at coordinate 39,546,227 of VDFB02000017.1, read as the reverse complement.
TCAATGCAGGTACTTAAATTTCAAGAAAAAATAAGAAGTAGGTGTCTGCCTAACCACCCTAACCACAATAAAATGATAATATTTTTTATAAGATTTTAGATATAAGTAGAGGACTCATGCTCCGATGTGATGCATATTTTTTTGTAATTTTTCCCAATTAAATAATTAATTATGAATTTTTATTACAACTTTTAAAAATATAAAAAATCATATGTCTGACCACCTTAACTTGGTCAAAAATTCATGAAATTGAATTTTTCATTTTTTAATCCTACAGTATGCAAAGCATAGAATGTGACACATGTTTTGGATTAAAAAATGTGATATTTTTCAATCAGCTGATCAATCAGGACTTTAGTCATAATTTGAATAGAAAATGAATAATAATTACTTATTAAATTCAAAGTAAATCATAATTTACATCGATGGAAAACTGAGAATCTCTTTTAAAAACCCTTTTCATTTCATCAATTTTGGGTGAAAAAATAGTCATCAGCTACATACCCATCATATTGCCACTTTTTGGCCCATTATGATCCTGCACATACATGTATCTATCATCAAATGTTTGGGAATTCTAATGATGAGTGTTGTGCCTTAAAGGAAAAAATAAAAAATTATTTCAACAATATGACATTATTGGAATATCACAAAATGAGGAAATTCATTGATATATGTATTCATATATGATAATAAATTAATTACTATTGTGTTGCTCCTTGCTATGTGGCATTTGAAGCACCATACATTTGCTATAAATTTCCATTCATGAAGGTAAAATTTTATGTGAAACCATATTTCATCCATGAGAAGTAACACAATAGTCTCTACAATGATTATCCTTTCCTTTACACTTGGGGCCAAGGATAATTAATCTTGGGAGGAGTTTATTCTTCTTGAGATCCCCTCTTCCCCCTTGTTTTCCTTAAAATATCAGCATAGCAAGTATGCTAACACTTTAAGGGGGTGAATTTTCCTTGTCCATTATCATCCATTCAATATCTAGTGAATATTCAATTCGCTCATGTGCCCCCTTAGCAATGGTATTATGGATGATACCCCTTAAGGTGTACCATATCATTCATGTGACCCTTTAGTGGTGGTATTATGCATGATACCCCCTAGGGTGTGGCCTTGCATTCCATTCACATGCCCATTTAGTGGTGATATTATCCATGATACCTCCTTAGGTGTGGCCTTTCATTTCATTCATGTGCGCCTTTAACAATGGTTTTATGCATGATACCCCCTAAGATCTAGCCTTTAATTTTATCCATGTGCCCCTTTAGTGGTGGTATTATGCACAATACCCCTTGAACTATGGCTATCAATCTATTCATGTAGCCCCTTCATGGTGGTGTTATCTATAATACCTCCTAAGACATGGTTGGAAATTCATCACCCTTGATGTTAAACATTTAAGCATCCCTTGAGGCATGATTTCCAAATTTATCCCCCAAGGAAATTAAACATGAAATGAAGCTAGATGAGTGGAAGCATCTTTCTAAAATAATCTATGCAGAGGAGAGTTTCAAAATTTTCTTTTAAACATCTTTAATCAGTTATATATACAAAAAAAATCATATTCAAAATATGTAAAATAAATAGAAATGCAAACCATAACATAGTGCTTTACATGAGAAACCATTTTAGGAAAAAACCCACATTCCAAATACACAACTTAAATGTATTATTGGCAACAATAATAGTTACAATACAAGTCAAAGCAATGCTCTTCAAGATTCTCACATTGCATCAAGAATCTGAAGCAATTTCGATAACATAACGACATCTCAACAATTTTTTGACATGTCATACTGAAAATACACTAAGACATCAAGTATTTATAACACTCCAACATGAAGAGATGGTGCTAGAAGTTTCCAAACTCAAATCCCATGCCTAAGTTTTTGTATAGGAGTGAATTTTCACCCCTTGTGTAAATTCCTCTTTTGTATTCCCTCACCTTAGAAAATCAAACCCAAAGGAAAAATTCCACATCACTCACCTACCTTCCTTCCACTTGGCATTTGTCCTGTGTGTCGATGGGGGAATATTTATCAGGGAAGTGAGCGTGACACATGGAATTCTATGTGGTGCCCTGCCATCCCTAATAGATTCCTAAATCTGGAGTCCTCTGGAATGTTACGCTCATTGGGGATGAATTGTAATGCCTCTGAGTTGACCAACCGTCCCAAAAATGACTCTTTCCCTCGAATTTTGGTCTTCAAATGCATCCATTCCACTATCACTCCATCTTCTACAAACTTATTCGATATTCTTCTAAATTCTAGAAATACACTTGACCTTTGTTGCATCCAATGAGCATTGCAACAACTTGTTTCTCCATCAACTTCATTGAGAACATGTTGTGCTACCATAGAAGTTGAGTGTTTAGAGTCTTGTGAGACCTCCCTTCATCATTCTTGCAACCCTGTCAACTTTTCCAATCTCATTTTTGTTGCATTATCTCTTCATTGGCCTTGAGTGCCTTTGGGTGGAGTTCCAATATTTCTTCACTTTCCTTCTTGTTGTGGTTTGATAGAGTAGCATTGTATCTTTTATAGTGTTTAGTTCTTTCCTTTCTATTTCCTTTATCGTATTTTCTAGTTCATGGATTTCCTAGCTGTCTGTGGAGGTGGAAACACCAAAGTGGTGGTTTGACTGAGGAAAACCCCTATACAACCTGACATTTTCCCCTCTCTTGGTTGTGTGTAGGTGAACATGTGTGTGGAGCTTGTTGGTGAACTAGAATCTTAGTTGATATTCATCACCCTCATCTTTATCTACCTTCTCTATCATAATTTACATAGCTACTTTTCTTATCTCATCATTTTGTTTATTTTGTTGAGATTAGTTAGTTAGGCATCTAGTAGGTTTGTCTATTTTTCATATTGGACTTTACATTTTCTAGCTATACAGATGCCAACACACCAGAGAGACACCAACATGTCATGCTATTATCCTAGACACACACTACCATCCTCGAATAAAGAGCTATTTGAGGCACAGTCTAAACTCTAGAGATCGAATCGTCTAGCCCCATTTAGAATTTTGGACTTTTAGAGTGGAAAAAGTACTTTGTGTTCTTCATTCTCAATTCTTATCCTAAACACCCATTAGCTTGAGGTAAGTAAGGGCAACCCTTAGCTCTCAGCTCTTCGTGACCTAGAGCCTTGGTGTGGTTGGTCCCCCTCTCTTACATTTTTGGTGAACCCGACATGAAACCTTTTTTTTTCGTTTATCGATGCTAAAATATCCTTTCCTTGTATACTAGGAGCATTATAGGTGTGAGTGTTGTGAGGAATTTTTCCTTGCAACCCAACCTACAACCCCTAGTGGCATAGTGGGAAGGTTTCATAAGCATTGTAGAATGAAACTTTAGTTGGGTCATTGTCTAATTGCAAGGCCTTTAGGGGTTTTGTGAAAGCTTAGTTTAGATTACGTGATGGGCTCCTTCCTGCATCTGCCTATCCCATCCACACAACTTGTGAGTAGTTCTCCTGGTATAACTTTGACCTCATAGGATCCGCTGATGGGTTATAATAGAGATCCTTTTTCTTGTATGTCCTCGTACAACTTAATGGGAACACTATGACATGTGCTCTTGTTGACCTCGCATGTTGGGTGAATGTTATAACTAAGGAGATTATGCTAACCATTTTCTTTCACAAAGATGGGTATGATGCATCTAAAAGTACCATCCGTACACATAAAAAAATTTCATACCTCTCCTTGGCAGAATCACATTGTTGGTCCTTGTTGGACCTAAGTCAGTAAACTTGCTTTTTGACATAATATTAGGGTCCGAACTCTTCAGGGTGAAACTAAGTATCACTTGGCTGGTCTTTATGAATGTAGTTCCTGTGGTCATGCATAAATGTCTGAAATTTATCCATGAGGGTTTAGTGCATGTAATCCATGACATATTCTGTAAACCTCCAGTTGTGCATGGTAGCTATTCTCGAGATCACTTTTGGCCTGAACCTATGGGTCCACTTCTGCTAAGGATGGCCCTCTTATAGTAGACTTATGAGAACGACAAGAAGGGGCGCTTAACACAAAAAATGAGATACCCTCCATCTCCTTATGTTGTTTCACATAGGGCTTGTTTGAATTGTTGACAGTGATGCCACCATGGCCTGGAGAAGGGAATAAGAGAAGCACTCTCAAGGTTCCTCTTCCTCCTTTTCTGATGTCCAACATGTCACTTCCTCTCACCCTGCCATGGTATCATTGGATTCAACTCTGTATTTGTGGGAGAACCCTATGGTGCCCGCTTGGAAAAATCCCAAGCATCCTACATTTGAACTTCCCATTCATCCCATGGTGCCTAGGCCCATTCAATATGGTAGAGGGAAGGGTCCCCATGGGGAGGCCTCTATGTCTCAGTCTCCTACTGCTTCTACTCCTAAGGAAGTTAATGGGAAAAGGCCTATTGCCAAGGTGTTAGAGCTAACCTCCTCTACTGTTATTCCAACCTCTTCTTAGACTCTTCCTCCTACTCTCATCTAGGAGTCTCTTCCTTCATTGAAAATGACTGTGATAGACACTTTGATAGTCGAGCATGAGCCTACTCTTCCATCTCAGCTTCCGATCTCCAGCTCTTAGAGTTGTAGAAACCACCTTGTACATGAGAAAAAGCATTAGTGAAAGGCTCTGACAGTTGAGCAAGCTACTTTGAAAAGGAGGGAAGGGGAGCTGATAGCCCCTATTTTAGGGCCTCTTGTTGTGTCCTCCTCTCCTATCCCTTTTGCTTTGGTTTAATCAAATTTGATTCTTCTTTCGGCTCCTGCTATGAGTGTGAACACCAGTGACCCTAAAAAGGTGTAGGTGTTTATTTCTCCTTTGGTCGAGCCCCCTCTCTTGATGTCCCTCTTGAACATCCTGTCATTCTTTAAGCTCATGGACATGCCAAACACTTCAGTGGTGTCCACCATAGTTTTCTCCTCCTCCTCTACAACTCTTGCCTTGTTTTTGGGGCTCACGTACCCTCTGACAAAGTAGAAAATGGAGGATGGCCTCACTAGCAATGGTGGTTAAAAGATGAGTCCACCTCTTTGAAGGGTGGTTCTGCATTAGCATGTGCTATCCTTGTGATGAAGGAAGTCCCAACATCCCCTAAGTTCCTCACTACTCTCTAATCACTCGGTGAGCCTAGCAGTGAATCTTGGGTGCCTCCTCCCTTGCCTATTGAGGAAACACATGGAACTCCTATGAAATGTATGTTTAACTCTTTGGATGAGGTCCTATCCTTGTTAGAAATCTTCACAGAATTGTTGAACTTTTCTCCACAAGAACTGAGTGGAGAAGACCCCAAATAATCTCCTTCCTTGACTTTTGTTGCGGGGGTTGGGGGGTTCCCCGCTTGACATTCCACCTTTGCAAGCTTGTTTTCCTTCCCCATGTAATGATCTAGATTAGGAAGCAGATGATCTCTTGGTTGATGAGTGTCAGAAGAGCACCTCTTCTTTACCTTTAGATTAGGTGTGTGATTTATGTGATGTGTTCCCCCATGCTTCCATTAGGTGTTATTGGATGAATCTTGTCACCCTTGTAGGTCCTTGGATACAAGAGGGATTATGTGTCATGAAACTTCCTCTATTTGTAGCATCATTCTTCCTTTGTTATGTGTATTGATTTTCAAAAAAATAGGGACGATGAAAAGTGTTGGGGGCATTTAGGCTTCCTTTCTATGTTGACCCAAATTTTTTTTTTAATTTTCTCTTCTCATGCATTCTTCATATGGTTTTATATAGTAGGGGGTTGATGAAAATTCATTAATATACTATTACTATACTTAAATTTATGAGAACCTTTGACCCCAAAATATGTGATCAACCTTGTACCCTTTGCTTGTGATCTTATTATCTTTTTCTTGTAGTTTTTTATCTTTCTCTTCTTTGCTTGAGTTGTGATGTTTTGGTGGTCCTGTGTTATCCCTCATGTGCGCAAAAACATCACCACAGTGACATCTCGCTATGACCCATGGGCCACAATATCACCTTTTCATTCTTCCTTTTCTCTCCTTAGGATGTCACATACCTCTATGTTTAGCACACACCATCCTAAGGGAAGCTATCATGTCAAATTTAATTTTCAAAAAATGGATTCAACCACCAATAAATCTTTTCTTGAAAATATTTGCAAACTTTTTCAAAAAATCGCATTCTCAATATGGACCCCTAGCGGAACGTGTTTCCTTCATCATGGGTTTGCAAAGAAAGAACTTGAAGAACTTTCCTCTGAGGAGGGAGTAGCTTTTCTTGAAGGAGAAGCCTCAACCTTCCCCTTGAGAGGGGGAATTTTCTTCCTTTCAAATTCTTTGATGAAGTGAACATCTTTCAAAAGGATTCCTTGATGTTGAATTGATTTGCGAAAAACACTCTTTCAACTTCAAATAGTGTGCCCCTTGAGTATACCCCTCTTCTTTTGAAGGATTCTCGAGGGATCCCTTTGAAATATTTTCAATTTTTTGACTGTATCTATGACCATCTGCTTGCTTTCCTATGTGGCTACTTTTTTTTCTAACATGTTTTATCTATCCAGATTAACATGTTACTTTGCAGGTGCACCTATGAAGCTACTTTCTAGTTAGACTCTACAGATTCCCCTTTCATTGGGCTTCCTTCATGAAAGAGTACTTGGGGGAATTCCTTCTTCACAAGTCTGAGGCCATGTGGAGCACTTGCATCCTAAGGGATTTGTCCATCATTCGTCTGCAGGCCTTTGGTGTACTTTATTTAGCTTCATAGTTATGAGGAGCTACAAAGTCCTTTGTTCGAACCTCCTCAGGAGAGAGTACTTATGGAGCTCTTTTCCTGCCATACACTTTTGAGCTCAACAAATTGTAGTCTACTTCTTCAATGGTTTAGGTATACATTTCTAACTATTTGATCTACTTTATTGAACACTCATTGATACTTGTGCTTGCTAAAGTGGGGGAAAAATGTATAGGAGGAAATTTTCACTCCTTGTGTAAATTCTCCTTTGGCATCCCCTCACCTTAGAAAATCTAATCTAAAGGAAAAATTCCACATCACTTACCTATCTTCCATCCATTTGGAATTTTTCCTATGTTTCGATGGGGAATATTTGTCAGGGATGCAAGCATGGTGTGCAAACATCTGCACAACACTTTATTGTCCCTAATAGATTCCTTCCTTTGGAGTCCACACAAATGCTACACTCCTCATTTGGGATGAATTGTAACACCTCTGTGTCAACCAATTGACCTGAAAATGACTCTTTCCCTCTCATTTTGGTCTTCAAATGCATACATTCTACTATCAATCCATCTTCTACACACTCATTCGATCTTCTTCATGATTTTAGCAATTCACTTAACCTTTGTTACATCCATTGAACATTACAGTAGCTTGTTGCTCCCATCAAGTTCATTGAGAACAAGTTGTGCTACCATAGAAGCTATGAGTTTTAAGTCTTGCGAGACCTCCCTTCATCACTATTGTGGCCCTATCAACTTTTCCAAGCTCGTTGTCTTGCATTCTCCCTTCATTGGCCTTGAGTGCCTTTGGGTGGAGGTGGTATTGCTTCACTTTCCTTCTTGGTATGGTTTGATAGAGTAGCATTGTATCTTTTGTAGTGTTTAGTTCTTTCCTTTCTATTTCCTTTATCATATTTTCTATTTTGTGGCTTTCTTGGTTTTTCGTGGAGGTGGAAACACCAAAGTGGGGTTTGAATGAGGCAAACACCTATACAAACCAAAAAATTTCCATCTCTTTATCATGTGTAGGTGAACATGTGTGTGGAGCTTTTTGGTGAACTGGAGTCTTAGTGAGTTGATATTTATCACCCTCATCTTTATCTACCTTCTCTATCATTTACATAGCTACTTTTCTTAAGATCTCATCATTTTATTTATTTCATTAAGATTAATTAGCTAGGCAGTTAGTAGGTTTGTCTACTTTTCATATGTAACTTTATGTTTTTTATAGCGGTACAGACGCCAACACGCAAGAGAGATGCCAGTGCACCGCACTGTCATCCTAGATCCGTTCTTCCATCCTTATATAGAGAGTTGTCTGAGTTGCAGTCTGAACTCTAGAGACTGGCTATTCTATCCCGATTTAGACTTTTGGATTTGTAGAGTGATATAAACACTTGAGAGTTCTCTTCATTCTCAATTCTTATCCTAAACACCCATTAGCTTGAGGTAAGTTAGGGCGGGCCTCCTCTCTTGGCTCTCTATGACCTGAAATCTTGGTGTGGTTTGTCCCTCTCTCTTACAGTTTGAATATGAGTTTATTATGGCATGTTGTCATAGTTGAAATCCATAAATTATGGATTTTCTAAATCTAACACTTGGATCCTCAAAATTAGCTTCAACCCAACATGCAAGGCACCTATACACATGAAAATACCAAATGCATAGTTAGGTGCCCCCATAAATGTAGCTTGTCTATCATAGTGTGAATTGGAAATCATCATACATGACTTATAATTTCCACAACTTTCCATAAGTCATAGTTTGTCATAAACTTGATATAGAAACTAATGAAAAATTCACCAAGTTAGCCATAAATTTAGGACCTCCAAAGTGGGATGCCTACCTCCACAAATTTAGCCTACCAATTATACATGTCATCTTCCATGTAGGATGCCACCTCACCAATAGGTCCCACAAAGTGACAACTGTTGGTAGTTGTTGTCATTGATGTCAAAATTGATTGTTGGTTATCATTGATGTCAATATTTGAGAAGGAAGGTTGTTAGTACTTTGCATTAATTGTCATTGTTATATTCAGTTTGGATGGATCAAAGGAAGTTTATACTTAAAAGATCAACTATGTTGACATGAGTAATAACCTACCTTGGTGTTTACACTACATATGAAGGTGCTTCATGGATTGTGGTAGCATGGTGAGGCATGTAAGGAAAAATTTGGATCTCAGGTAAGGATTTTTTTGGTTCACCTTCATTCCTTTCCACTGCAAGAATGCTTTGGTGCTAACCTAATTTGAATTTGCATAGTTGAGGTGCATAGTCGACCTTGGAGATTGTTTTCAAGGTTGTGGATGGTATATATGAGTGTTGAATTGATGGAGGATGAGTGACTAGTAGCAAGTGAAGTGTGTGATGTGAAGTGCAATATTGTAAAGTGTGAAAGTGTGAAATGTAGTGCGAGCTTTAATGTGTTAGACTACTGGAAGTAGTGAGCAAAATGTGCCTACACTATTTAAAGAGGTTGTGAATGTATTGGTGATGCAATGTTGGATTTTTTCAGTTTCTTTGAGATGAATTTCTCATTGTAACATTATTCTTTATTCTTTTCTATAATCTAGTAGTGAGCACTTATTTCTTTTGGGTAGTGAGCTCTCTAGTAGTGAGCCTATTGTACTCAGTATTGTAATTACTTTATATTGTGAGCTAATCCTCACTATGTTTTTTCCCTTCTTGGTTTTTCCACGTAAATCCAATGTTTTGTTGTGTATGGTATTTTTGTGTTTTAGTTTTTATTATTTTCTTTCATCCTAAATTAGTTTAACATATTAAAGGCTAATATAGTTAATGTGGATCTGAATGTTAACAAACATTTTGATGTTTTAATGGACAATTGATTCACCCCCTCTCAGTTGTCTTGTGAATTCAACAATTGGTATCAAAGAAAGGTTCCTTAGAAGAAATAATAACTATTTAAGGTAGATCTGGGATGGAACACAAGGAGGATCTCTATTTGATGGATCAGATTATGCATTCTAAAAGACTAGGATGGAAAGTTTTCTTGTCTCCCTAGGATTTGGAGTTTGGAAGTTTATTGAATCTAGATATACTGCACTTGCAAATGATTTGATTACTAATGATGATATCAAGGCTTATGAGAACAATGGAAAAGAAAGGTATGCTCTTTTGATTGGTCTTTCTAATACAGAACTTGTGAAGGATATGAATCTTAAAAATGAATGAGATCTAGAAAAATCTAGAAAGTATCTATGAAGGAGATGATAAAGTCAAAAAAGAAAATATGTAGAACCTAAAGATCAAGTTTGAAAACATGTGAATTCCAGACGATGAAGATATTACAATCTACATGCATAAAGTGGATGAAATTGTCAATTATATCATAGGTCTTGGTGAAAAAATTGATGAAGATGAAGTGGTAAAAAAGATATTGATAACTCTTCCTAAAACTTATAGCCATAAGGTTTCTACTATTGAGGAAGCTCAAGATTTAAGTAAATATACTAGAGATCATTAGCTTGGTACTTTAACTGCCTTTGAATTGAGATAATTTGGTCAAAATGATGTAAAGAATGAGACTACTTTCAATGGTGGAAAAATAGAGAAGAATGAGGAATCAGATTAGGATGATCTTGATGATGTAGAAGAAAATTTTATGAGGAGATTGAAAAAGGGCACTAGAAAATACAAAGGTAAGTTACCTTTCAAATGTTTCAATTGTGGAAAGATAGATCATTATGCTTCAAGATGTCCAGTCAAAGAGTCAAATGATAAAAATAAGGAGAATAAAGATAAATCAATTAAGAGAAGTAACTACGTTAAAGAATATGCCTGTATATATGATGATGAATGAGATTATTCAAATGATGAATATAATGAATTCTTATTCATGGCTCTAAATGTTGGAACTAATTCTATTAAATTTGAGAGATGTATGAAGGAAATTTTTTTGGAAATAGGTCATATTGTTGAAGGTGTTGGATGCTATGGATATGGTTGTTGATATGTGGTTGTCATTGATGTCAACACTATTAGCATTTGGTGTACTAGAGGCTATATATGTCGAGGATATTGAGAAAATTGTAAAAGGAAGTGTTCTAGGTTCCCAGTGGAACTATACAGGTCTTGAAGGTGTCTTGTTCTATACAGTAAATATTTGTTAGTGTGGATTAAAGGGTTTATTGTTGAATGTTTCTAGATCATCTACCAGAAGTTTTAGAGGTCCACATGAAGTTTTGAGTATCTTGTGATCTGACAGTGTTTCTATGGTCTCTGTTAGTGTTCTTGAATGAAGATTGAGTGATTCATTTAATCTCAGTTGTTTTGGGTGCTTCTTTGTTGTTTCTTGGTGTTCTTGGATGTCTCTAGATCATTCTCTATCTTTTTGGTACATCCACATTACCCAGAGAGCTCGTGGTTGAAAATCCTTTCTTGCACATGTTCAATTTTTCATGTTCTTTCCTGACATGTTGATGGAAGCATGTTGTGGATCTTCGTGGAAAAATTAATTAAAGTATTTTTGTGTTGGAGATATTATTTTGGGTCCCCACTATGGTATGGCCGACCTTGGTGGATTTGCATTGGAAATTTATTTGTAAATTTGGGCCAACACTAAAAATAAGTTTTATTTTTTTGGCTGACTAAGTTGTGATAAAATCCCATGTAGCGGATATATATGAGAAATTGGTTGAGAGAATTTAATGTGTGCATGAATGTGAATGTATGCTAGGGAAAGTGTAAATGTGTGAATAGTGTTTCTATCATTCAATTATTGAGCAAAGAGTGAAGAAGATCGAGAAAAACTTGTGAAGAAGGTTTTTTGAGCTTAATTGGAACTATAATCAGGCTTGTGCATAAGCTAGTTTCTTAGTTCGTATTCTTTGGATTTTAATCCTATTCTGTATTGTTGGATAGCGAGTCCTATTTTGTATTTGATTAATGAGCTCTAGGTAGTGTGCCTAAATGCATGTGCATTCCCCTTATTATTTCTCTTTATACTTTTAATAGAGTATAATATTGTGGACTAACATCCACTGTGGTTTTTCCCCTAATAGGGTTTCCATGCAAAATATTGTGGTTAATTGCTAATTCATCAGATCTAAGATTAAAGTTAAGATAAGCTAGAAAAGTTTAAGTTTCTGTGACAACTGATTCACCCCCCTTCTTAGTTTTTTCTCCTTAGTTTTCCAACAATTGGTATCAGAGTAGGTCCCTCTGAAGAAGTCTAAAAGCTTGAGGTGATCCGAGATGGCAACAAAATTCAAGGATAGTCCAAGATTTGATGGCACTAACTACTCAATGTGGAAAGTTAGAATGTAATTCCACTTAAAGTGTATTGGTGAAGCTTTCTGGAAGATTACAAAAGATCCATATACTATTCCTCACAATGGTCCCTCAACTCCTAATGAGATCAAAGATGTTGAAAAATATTGTTAGGGATATTGAAGCTTTGGTGAGTGCTCTGATAGATTCAAAGATGGCTAATGTGTTGGGTCTGGAGACAACTCACGAGATTTGGATGAAATTGGAAAATTTGTATGAAAGAGGTGCACAGGTGAAGATGGCTAAGCTACAGAGCTTGAAATGCAAGTATGAGAATTTGAAGATGGGTAAAGATGAAAATATCACTTCTTTTATTGAGAGAGTAAATGAAATAGTGATGGGTATTAAAGGTGTTGGTGGTTCTGTGGATGAGGATGAAATTATGGCTAAAGTACTTAGATCCTTGCCTCCCTCCTACAAAATGAAGGTTCATCCTATTGAAGAGTTCAAATTAGTGAACAAGATAACAAGAGACACATTGATTGGGAAGCTTGTTGCTTTTGAAATAAGTGAATTTGGTGAATCTACACCAAATACTGAATCTGCATTCAAGGCCACTATATCCAAAAGTAACAGACAAAGATATAATCTGGGAGAGAGTTCCAAAAATATATCCAAGTATGATGAAGAACTGAAACAACTTGAAGATAAAGAAAGAGAGCTAGAAGAACTGGAAACACTGATTGCAAGACAAGAAGGCAGAGGAAAGGGTAAGTATGAAGATGTATTGCCTATTAAATTTTTTTCATCTAGTAAAATAGGTCATTTTGCATCAAGATTTCCTAAAAGAGTTCCTAGATCTAAGCCTAAAAATTCTAGATTCCAAAAGAGATGCTACTTTTTTGAAGAAGCAGTGACTGATGATGAGTCTGATATAGATAATGGAAAAGAAGATGAATGGGCTTTCATTCCTACCATTGAAGATAATCTTGTGGCTACTGAATCTACTATAGATGAGAAAGCTCTTGCAGCCCAAGTTGAATAAAAATATGAGTGGGTTATTGATAGTGGATGTTCACATCATATGGTCGGTGATAAAAGAAAATTTGTGAGTCTAGAGAACTATGACGGTGGGGTTGTAAGATTTCGAGATAACAATGTTGGTGTGAATCGTGGTAGAGGATCTATTTACCTTGGTGTTAAGGATAACACTGATGATGTTCGATATGTTGAAGGCTTGAAGCACAACTTTTTGAGTGTTGGAAAAATGGTTCACAAGGGATATGATATTAATTTCAAAGATGGAAGATGCAAGATACTTGGAAGTTCCAGGAATATGATTGCAACACGCAAACAAACAAAAGGTAATATTTTTCATCTGAATACTATTAATGGAAGTTGTTTAATTGCTCAAATAGATGAAAGCTGGTTGTGGCATAGGAGGTTGTGTCATGTAAACTTTGAAAACATTATGAAGATAAGCTGTACTCAAGCAGTAAGAGATCTTCCTAAGTTAGTGAAGCCTGCTAATATAATTTGCAAGGAATGTTAGATGGGTAAACAAACTAGAGTCTCTTTCTGGAGCAAACAATTCCATTCAAACAATTTGCTGGAGCTACTACATACTAACCTTTGTGGTCCCTCCAGAGTCAAAAGTATTCATGGAGAAAGGTATTTTATGTTGGCTATTGATGATTAATCTAGAATGATTTGGGTTTCCTTTTCAAGAGAAAAATGTGAAGCATTGGAGAAGTTCAAAAGTTTCAAGGCTATGGAAGAAAAAGAGAAAGTCTAAAAATCAAGTTACTGAGATCTAACAGAGGTGGTGAGTTTATTTCTAAGGAGTTCAACTCTTATTGTGAAGAGCATGGTACTAAAAGATAGTTATCTGCTCCCCGAATCCCTCAACAGAATGGAGTTGCAAAGAGAAAGAATATAACAATTCTGGATGTTGCCATAACAACTATGATGGAAGGAAATGTGTCATAGATGTACTGGAGTGAAGCGGTAAGCACTCCTATGTATACCTTGAACAGGGTAAATGTTAATGGTAATTCTAGTAAGACTCCTTATGAGTTATGGGTTGGTCCCAAGCCTACTGTTAAGTACTTCAAGATCTTTGGAAGCAAGTGTTATATTAGGAGAGATGATGATAGAGGAAAATTTGATGCAAGAAGTGATGAAGGAATCTTCCTAGGTTGCTCCACTAAAAGCAAGGCCTACCGGTGCTATAACAAAAGATTGAGAAAGATGATTGAGAGTGCAAATGTTAGAGCTGATGAGAATTCTATCAAATCATCTAGACATTGTAGTTATGATTTAGACGAAGACATTAGAAGCCAAGGGAAGAATACTCAAACACAAAATATACTTCAGATTATTCCCTATGTTATGGTGAAGCAACCTCAATTTGTTCTGATAAATCAAGTCAGTCAGGAGACATAGACAAGTGCAAGTGTAGAAGAAAGATCAAAAGAGTCAAAAGTTCAAGAATGTCCCAAAACTCGAAGGTATGTAAATCTGAATCATTCTGAAAATCAAATCTAGGAGATAAGAGTAAAGGAGTGCAAACTAGAAGAAAAATTGCAGAAGAATATTGTCAGATATCCAAGATTGAGCCTAAAAATGTCACTGAAGCCTGTCAAGATGAACACTAGTTGGAAGCTATGAAGGAAGAACTAACACAAATTGAAAAGAATGACATATGGATACTGGTTCCAAGGCCTAAAACAAAAATGTGATTGGCACTAAATGGGTATTTAGAAACAAGCTAAATGAAGAAGGTGAAGTGGTCCGGAATAAAGCAAGACTAGTATGTAAAGGGTATTCTCAAATGGAAGGTATAGATTTTGAAGAAACCTTTGTACCTATTGCTAGGATTGAAGCTGTTAGACTATTTCTTGCTTATGCTGCACACAAGAACTATAAAGTCTATCAAATGGATGTAAAGTATGCATTTTTGAATGGAGAACTAGAAGAAGTGTACATTGAACAACCAGATGGATTTCAACTAATAGACAAAGAAGATATGGTTTGCAAATTGAAGAAATATCTGTATGGACTTAAGCAAGCCCCTAGAGCCTATTATGCAAGATTGGGAAAATACCTACTGAAGCTTGGATTCATTAAAGGTACTGCTGACAACAACTTATACATCAAATTAGATATTGATAAGGAGTTAATTATAGAAGTTTTTTTTGATGATATCATTTTTGGAGGAGATGATAATCTATGTATGAAGTTTGCAGATGAGATGAATAATGAATTTGAAATGAGTATGATTGGAGAAATGAAGTTCTTTCTAGGATTGCAAGTTACACAGTTGGACAAGGGGATCTTCATATCTCAGTCCAAATATGTGAAAGAACTATTGAAGAAGTTTGGAATGGATGACTCCAAACATGTTGGTACCTTCATGGTGACCAGATGCAAGTTGACATAGAATGATGGTTCTCCTAAGGAAAATCAAACCAGATATAGGTCAATGATCAGTGGATTGTTCTACTTAACTCAGACTAGACCAAACAATATGAATGTTGTATGTGTGGTCACTAGATTTCAAGTTGATCCAAAAGAATCACATGTAACTACTGTGAAGAGAATTTTTAGGTATCTGAAGGGAATAGTTGACTTTGGACTTTGGCATCCAAAGGATGATGATCTCACTTTGTGTGCATATACTGATGTGGATTGGGTTGGTGATGTAGATGACAAGAAAATTACTAGTGGTGGTGCTTTCTTCCTAGGGAAGAAGCTGGTATCTGTTGTGCATGTTTTTCACACACACTCCACTATAGGCAGGGACCCCCTCTTTTCACTCTTGATAGGTTGCTTTGCTCCTGTCTTGTTTTGCATGCCCCATTTTCCAAGCCCAAATTGGTCATGTGCCTTCAAACGATCAAATACCCCTGACCAAATTCATCTACTTGGGGTATTCAAATCTGGGGAGAAACAAAGTCCCCTGTCCCTTTTTTGCCTTTTGTCTTGTTCCTACTGACTTGGTCCCTAATCACTTGATTCACTTTTTTCTACATTTTTGACTTTGGGGACAAGTTTCTTGTGGATTTGGGATGTTTTTTTGGTGCCTAAGTGAACTACCAAGGTTTCATTAAGTTTCGGGGGTTTCAAAAATTTCCTTCCAAAACTTCGTCCCTCTTTCACAGTTTTGAACATTTGTGGACCCCCGACAGTCCACTTTCTACATTTTTGACTATTGGGACAATTTTCTTGTGGATTTGGGATGTTTTTGTGGTGCCTAAGTGAATTGCCAAGGTTTTGTCAAGGTTTTGTTAAGTTTTGGGGGTTTCGAGAATTTCCTTCCAGAACTCCGTCCCTCTTTGGCTATTTTGAACATCCGTGGACCCCTGACAGTCCGTTCTCTACATTTTTTACTTTGGGGACAAGTTTCTTGTGGATTTGGGATGTTTTTGTGGTGCCTAAGTGAACTACCAAGGTTTTGTTAAGTTTCGGGGGTTTCAGAAATTTCCTTCTGGAACTTTGTCCTTCTGCGGTTGTTTTGAACATTCATTGAGCCTTGACGACCTAGCCTTTGGAATCCAGCCCCTCCATGGCCATTTCTGGGACTCCATCCCTCCACGACTATTTTGAACATCTACTAGCCCTTGGCAACCCAACCTCCGGGACCTGGTCCCTTTGTTGTCGTCCAGGACTTTCCTTCTGAGCTGTCGTGTGCTCATTGCCATTTCAAAAGGGCGGTGACCCTCCGATTTTCCCCTTCCAAGCTTTCGCTTTTTTTTCAAATGGGTCCAATCTTGAGGAAGTTTGTCTTAGCACTCTTTCTTCCCCTTTTCCCATGTGCTATAATTGAACATTGTTTGTTTTTCTAAGTTTTGTGAGGTTTAGGAACTTCCTTTCCAGCTTGCTGTCCCTCGTTCATTGCTCGCCCTTTGGGCCTACATTACTGTTTATGGTCCAAATGAGCTCCAAATATGGATATTATAATTTTTTGATGATGCATGGATGGATCTAGCAAGGAGTTCACAAGGTTTGGCTAATGTTTTCCTTAATTTATTTATGAAAGCATTTACAACACTTCATGTACATAGGATTCAAGGAGCCTACTGCGGGTCTGTCAGGA
The DNA here is from genome assembly GCA_007258455.2 of Sequoia sempervirens. Classification (NCBI taxonomy): domain Eukaryota; kingdom Viridiplantae; phylum Streptophyta; class Pinopsida; order Cupressales; family Cupressaceae; genus Sequoia; species Sequoia sempervirens. The sequence goes on along the minus strand of VDFB02000017.1, from coordinate 39,529,165 downwards.
GACACATTGAGAAAGCTAAACAAGGAAAAGTGCATCACTCCTATCACCATTCATTTCATGTTCACCTCTCCCCCTAGCACCCACCAACAAGGTTGGTGTTAGAAGAAGATATGTGCTAAGGAATTCAAGGAAAAAATGCAAGGGGGTGGCCTTGAAGAAAGCATGAGGGAGTTGTCCGCCCAAATCATGGGCAACCAATCCATTGATGCTAGTCATCAATGGGATCATTTGATCCAAGGAAGAACACTAAAAACACATCAAGTAAGAAGGAAACTTCTAGGTAGTTTCAGCTATAGTAAAAGGGAAATTAGCTAAATGATGAAACTGCTACAACACCTGGGCACTAGGTGACAAAATAGGGAAAACCCAAAATTGTATTTTAAAATTATTGGATAATGGGGGCTAGGTGAAACCCTAATGTAAATCAAATCTGGGCCACTCATTGTGAATTAATCCTAGCCATTCATTTGGGCTTTGGAAAACTATAAATAGAGGTTGACCCCTCATTTTTAAAGGTTGGAGAATTGATGTAAAGAAATTCCACAATAATAGAAAGCAACATTACACAATTTATGGGTGTTCCTTTTGAGTTTTCTCTTTATGTATGCATGGTTCAACTTCTCTATTAGTTTAGGTGTTAGTTTCTTGAATGGAAGTGGAGATGGTGATTGTTGTTTCAGTATTTGATGAATTTCCAGCTCATGCTTTTTGTGGTTCATTGATGATGAATCACTTTGTAAAGCTAGTCTGAGCTCCCTTCCTTTATTGCTACAACTTAGTTCAATTACATGTGCATGATGTGTGTGTAATTTGAAAATCTACAGTCCTTTGAAGATTGTACTAGTTGTATGTAGCTGTAGGATTCTCTTGGTCAAGCAAAACCTAAGTTTAGGGAGTTTGTCTACTGTAGCATCCTCAATGATCATTGTTCATTCATAGTTTCAGATCCAGGAACTTACTCTCTTCCCTACCCTTTTTTCCTTTTTTTTAATAAGTACCTTAGGAAAGGTTCATTGCACATTGTAGAGCTAAATCCAATGATAAAATGGAGTTCAAGATGGTTGTTTGAATCTACAACAAACACACAATGACTTCCCCATCTTGGGAACACCATTTCAAGATCCAACTTCCTCGCTTTGTAACTCATCTGTAAGTCTTCCTTATGATTCCTCCAAATCACATGAAACAACTGAGATATTCCAAGCACTGGCAAGACCTGACACCTGAGAGACCTTGGGGTGATTTTTAGTAACTTGTTGTTGGAAGTCTCCTTTCAAGAGAGGTAGTGAATGTACACACTACCTTTGTTGAGAAGTGTAGAAAAAACACATCAACAGAACTAGCGCTAGAGGGAGGGCATGACATGTTGAGGCTACAAAGTTGAAAGTTGGCACTTCAAAAAGAGAACTTTCAAAGAAGAAATCTGATATAAGGAGATCTATTTTAATGCTAAAAAATTAGAAAATTTTGAAGGCAAGTAGAAGTTGAGTCAAAATGGAGCAACATGCACAAATTGACATCACTCAGCTACATGCAAATTTGAACAAGAGACTGAAGAAGCCATTGTAGCAATTCACATTGGCGGATAGATGTTGGATCCATTGCACTCATAGGAATAATGAATTGCGGTGTGTCACTTTTCTGAGCAAGATTGAAAGAGTTGCAAGGAGAAATTCCCTTTTGTGAAATATACCAACCTTTAGCTCTTGCAGACCCAGAGGAAGAATTGACAACCATGGCAACCAAAGCATTCAAGGAGTTGATGCAGGAACATTTGAGCAACAAGGGTGGACCAATGTTGGAGGAAGTACTAATGGAAAGTTGGTGTAGATTTCACAATGCACCACATTCAAAATTTACGTGTCCATCATGTGACAACGTCATCACCCAAGTCAAGGGTTGTTCAGACAAGTTGGAGTAGTCAATCGTCAAGCAGGACAAATCATCCCATGAGGCCAAAGAGTTGTCAACATCTGGAGGAGAGCACATCGAAGAGGAACCAATGGATTCAACACAAACTAATGTTGGGACAATGAACATTGAAGCTAAAAATGAAAAGGAAGAAGCTAATTTTAGTAGGAAAGCAAAACAATGTGATGAAAATTCAGTTGGAAGGGAGTTGGAAAGCCTTTCCTCTATCAACAAAGAGTAGTCCTCAAATCTAGAAGAAGAGCAATTGGTAGTTGAAGAGGAATCAACAAAGACTGCAATAGTGCATGCTAGGACAACCAACGAAGATGCTAAAGAATAGGAAGAAGAAAAGGTTGACAACCTTGAAGCAACAGAAAATGATGACGAGGGTATAAGTGAAAATAGATTAGAAGACCTCTCCTTCGTCAATGACAACGATCGAGAATCTAAAAATGAAAGTTTGGAGGAGTGGGAACAACCACTCACCATAACTATCTACCATCAAGCTTCTTTTTCAAGTGATGATGAGGACCCAGTAGCAGAAAGATATGACCAGCTCATCTCCAAATTAGCAAATGATTGGTTGGAGCTGAAATACCAAGTGGATTTGGACGTATTGCTACTACCCAATTGGTGTAGACTTCATGATTCATCGCAATCGAAGTTCACATGCGAATTGTGCAAAGAGGCTATTAAACAAGTTAGAGGACAAGTGGAGTAGCCAAGTGCCCGACCTCCTCTACTTGTTGCCCTGATCGAAGTAGAAGACCAAGAGCCTAAACTAAGTGATGACTTAGCTAAAGGTAGGCCTCAAGAGGATGTTGGGATAGTAATATAGTCTCATACATCTGAGCGATGAATTAGATCAGACAGGAATGTTTTCCACCAGTCATCAAGAATTTTCTCTTGAAAAGCATTTGCACACCATGAACAATAGGCCTTATGCCAAGTCCTTGGAGGGAAATTGTGCAGTAGATTTTGGTCCCCTTGATGAGGTGTCCTCAATTGATGATTTCTTTCCATTAGGAGCTGTTCTACAAGGGTATATTAGTGCAGCAGAGGAGTACATCCTAGATGTTAGCAATGATGAAGACATACTCCTTGAGCCCCCGAATGATGATGCACTAGAGTCTCTAGATTGGGAGAGGGGTTCCTTCTTCATCTATAGCGATAGTGAACAAGGGGAAATGAGTGAATGTCATGATGAGATGCATTAACAAAAAAAAGAAGACAAAGGCAGAGGTGCTGAGATAGCTGCCAACAGAGATGAGGCACCTGACCAACTACAAGATGCAACTTGGAGTCCTTTTGCCATGATCGTTGTTGATCTTCCACATTCAGGGAGCTGCAATAGGAAAGATTTTTGCATGTCATTGTACCACGACATAGAACACCATGTAAATAAGGACAACACTTGGGAAAGGAAGTGGGACAACATGCTGCCTTTTGAGGACAACAATCAAGTGGACACCAGGTTTGCGAAAGATCAACCAGATGAAATTTGTCTTCTCAAAGAACAACTAATAGGGATTGCCAGTCCCACACAAGATGTGGAAGAAGTGTTTGCTGCCCTATTCTCCCTACCTTATATAGGCTTGATGCATGAAATGCTACACCACCTGGTGCCTCCATCTGAGGTGGCCAATGCACCTTTCGATGATGTTGTGCTTGCTCTCGACTGTCCAACGCTGCCACCTCCATGTGATGACATCTACATTCTATCATTCCTTGCCCCTATTATTTCTCATAACTGCACTTATTATTTTGATTATGGGAATGAGGGAAAAAAAACATGTTTATGGATTAACCATCGGTTTAGCGAGCCTCCTCAATTGCTGATTTTTCATGATGATGTGATTGAAATTGAGTGCTACAATGTTGAATTTATTTTTTGAGAATATAAAGATAAATTTGCATGGTTAAGAATGATAACAATTGCCTGTTTGCTTGTGCATGCACTACAAAATCCAATGAAAATTAATGTTAGCTCACCCTACTTGAACATAGTGCTTTGTAAATATCTTTGTACATAGCCTGTTTTGAGTAGTATAGGTTTCCTGTCAATACTCTGCTTTCCCACTTTCCTTAGGTTAGTTTGTGTGATGTAGGTTGTTTGTTTTTGGTTTGCTTTTGCTTTGCTGTTGTTCTACTCGGGGTCCCTCTACTTTTAGCTGGGCACACCTGTGCGCACAACAACTGTACTTATCACCTGGGGTTGTTCTACATATTTCTTTGTCAAACTCTAATCAAGTCTTCAGAGTGGATGGTGAAGGTCTTCTGTTAATGTCAAGTGATCTGGGTGTTTGATTAAAAGAGGATAAGTTGTTGGCTTAGTCCAAATATGATGTATTTTGAAATCTTACAGCTATTGCACATCTTAAGAATCCAACGGTCACTGTAGGGCCTTTTGTGAAGTCTAGTTAAATGAAAAATCTAAAATTCTACTCCAGCGCCACTATCATTCTTAGCCTTGAGCGTGAGCTTCAATGCTTATGGGTTGAAATAAAAGAGCTGAAAAGAGAAAATAAAGAAAGAACGAAAACATTAAAAATTAAAAGAAAGAGAAAAATCATATTTTCAGGGGTATCCAAGCAACTCTACCAGGGCTATGGACACCTAGCTGACAGTAGAGCAATGTTCGAGAGAATGACAACGACAACCTCGTTGGGGCTATGGACACCTGACTGGCAGCGAGGAAATGTCTTAGATGCTTTTGGAGTTAGAATAAACTATGTATCTTGACTTGATGGAGCTTGGGTTCCTATAGCAACTGAAGGATGGGAATTAATGCAATTGCACACACTTAGATTTTTAGCATTCTAATGGTTGGGTTGGCTAGTGATTTTGATCCTTTAGTTGGGTATCTGGTTTGTTTTCCCTAGCGAAGGTCGGAACTAGAGATTTTGGGTCCATGATTCCAATTTTTCATCAAAATGCTCTAGAGCATTTCCCCAGCAAGTCGCCATTTGATGTGCATGTTTTGCACACATGCCTTGATGTAGGCAGGGACCCCCTCTTTTCATTCCCAATAGGTTGCTTTGCTCCTGTCTTGTTTTGTGTGCCCCATTTTCCAAGCCCAAATTGGTCATGTGCCTTCAAATGATCAAATACCCTTGACCAAATTCATCTACATGGGGTATTCAAATCCAGGGAGAAACAAAGTCCCTTGTCCCTTTTATGCCTTTTGTCTTATTCCTGCTAACTTGGTCCCTAATCGTTCAATTTGCTTTTTTCTACATTTTTGACTTTAGGGACAAGTTTCTTGTGGATTTGGGATGTTTTTGTGGTGCCTAAGTGAATTGCCAAGGTTTCGTTAAGTTTGAGGGGTTTCAAAAATTTCCTTCTAGAACTTTGTCCCTCTTTGGCTGTTTTGAACATCCGTGGACCCTAGATAGTCTGCTTACTACATTTTTGACTCTGGGGACAAGTTTCTTGTAGATTTGGGATGTTTCTATGATGCCTAAGTGAACTGCCAAGGTTTTATTAAGTTTTGGGGGTTTCATAAATTTCCTTCTGAAACTCTCCCTCTTTGGCTATTTTGAACATCTGTGGACCTCCAACAGTTTGCTTTCTACATTTTTGACTTTGGGGACAAGTTTCTTTTGGATTTGGGATGTTTCTATAGTGCCTAAGTGAACTACCAAGGTTTTGTTAAGTTTTGGGGGTTTCAAAAATTTCCTTCTGGAACTCCATCCCTTTGCGGTTGTTTTGAACATCTGCTGGCCCCCAATGACCTAGCCTTCGGAACCCAACCTCTCCATGGCCGTTTCTGGGACTCTGTCCCTCCATGACTATTTTCAACATCCGCCGGCTCCTGGTAATCTGACCTTCGAGACCCGGTCCCTTTGTCGCCATCTGGGACTTTCCTTCCAGGCCACTGTGTTCTCATTGTCATTTCAAAAGGGCAGTGACCCTCTAGCTTTCCCCTTCCAAGCTTCCGCTTTTTTTCAAATGGGTCCAATCTTAAGGAATTTTGTCTTGGCTCTCTTTCTTCCCCTTTTCCAATGCACTATAATTGAAAATTCTTGGTTTTGCTAAGTTTTGTGAGGTCTAGGAACTTCCTTTCCGGTTTGCTCTCCCTCATTCGTTGCCCACCCTTTGGGCCCACATTAATGTTTATGGTCCAAATGAGCTCCAAATATGGATATTATGATTTTTTGATGATGCATGAATGGATCTAGTAAGGAGTTTGCAAGGTTTGGCTAACATTTGAATTAATTTATTTATGAAAGCACTTACAACACTTCATGTATGCAGGATTCAAGGAGCCTATTGTGGGTCCGTCAGGAGACCCATTGAGAAAGCCGAACAAGGAAAAGTGCATCGCTCCTATCACCATTCATTTCATGTTTTCCTCTCCCACGAGCACCCACCAATAGGGTCAGCATTAAAATAAGGCCTGTGCCAAGGAAGTCAAGGACAAAAATGCAAGGGGGTGGCCTTGAAGAGAGCATGAGGGAGTTGTCTACCCGAATCAGGGGCAACCAATCCATTGATGCTAGTCGTCAATGGGCTCATTTGATCCAAGGAAGAACATTGAAAACACATCAAGTAAGAAGGTAGCTTTTAGGTAGTTTTAGCTACAGTAAAACGGTAATCAGTTAAATGACAAAATAGCTACAACACCTGGGCACTAGGTAACAAAACAGGGAAAACCCAAAATTGTATTTTAAAATTATTGGATAATGGGGGGTAGGTGAAACCCTAATGTAAATCAAATCTGGGCTACTCATTGTGAATAATCCTATCCATTCATTTGGGCTTTGGAAAACTATAAATAGGGGCTTTCCCCTCATTTGTAAAGGTTAGAGAACTGATGTAAAGACATTCCACAACAATAGAAAGTAGCATTGCATAATTTATGGGTGTTCTTTTTGAGTTTTCTCTTTATGTATGCATGGTTCAACTTCCCTATTAGTTTAGGTGTTAGTTTCTTGAATGGAAGTGGAGATGGTGATTGTTGTTTCAGTATTTTATGAATTTCCAGCTCATGCTTTTTATGGTTCATTGATGATGAATCATTTGGTAAAGCTAGTCTGAGCTCGCTTCCTTTATTTTTGCAACTTAGTTCAATTACATGTGCATGATGTGTGTGTGTGTAATTTGAAAATCTACAGTCCTTAGAAGATTGTACTAGTTTTGTGTAGTTGTAGGCTTCTCTTGGTCAAGAAAAACCCAGTTTAAGGAGTTTTTCTACTATAGCAACCTCCATGATCACTGTTCATTCATAGTTTCAAATCCAAGAACTTCCTCCCTTCCCTTAACATTTTTCCTTTTTTTTTATAAGTACCTTAGGAAAGGTTTATTTCACATTGTAGAGCTAAATCCAATGATCAAATGGAGTTCAAGATGGTTTCTTGAACATACAACAAACACACAACAACTTCCCCATCTTGGGAACTCCATTTCAAGATCCAACTTCCCCACTTTGTAACTCATCTATAAGTTTGCATTGTGATTCCAACAAATCACTTGAAACGACTGAGATATTCCAAGCACTATCAAGATCTGACACCCAAGAGACCTTTGGGTGATTTTTAGTAACTTGTTTTTGGAAGTCTCCTTTCAAGAGAGGTAGTGCACTTACACACTACCTATGTTGAGAAAGTCTACAAAACACCCATCAACAGTATCCTGGTTAAGTAAAAAGCAAAACTCAATTTCTCTATCTATTGCTGAAGCATAATACATTGTTGTTGCCAATAACTATACTCAAGTGATATGGATGAAAGAGATGCTGAGAGATATCAAGGTGATATATGAAGAGCCTATTGCCATATACTGTGACAACTCAAGTGCAATAAATATCTCAAGGAATCTGATGATACACTCTAAGACTAAACATATATCAATCAAATTTCATTACTTGAGGGAGACAATAAATGAGAAAGAAGTCAGATCGGAGTATGTGCCTACCAAAGAATAGATTATAGATATATTTACCAAGCCTTTGCCAAAGGATACTTTTGAGTATCTCAGAGGAATGCAAGGGGTAATGACCCCTCCTGATATGAACTAAAAGATGCATTTGCTTGCATCAATCTGTGAACTTCATTGCTATATTGTGATCCAGATTGATGTTTTCGTGGCTGCTACTCAAGGGGAGTAGTTAGATGTGCAGATATGTGGTTCAAAGCATGTATATGGAAAGTTCATTGTTACCTTTTCCATTGATGTCAAAGGGGGAGAAGGGTAATGTGAAAAATATTTTCAAGAGGAGAAGTGCATGAGAAGTAAGTGTGTTGGGTTGATGGTATTTTTCACATCATGTGTTTCCATCAATGCCAAAGTGGGAGATTGTTGGATGTTTTGGATATGGTTGCTGATATGTGGTTGTCATTGATGTCAACACTATTAGCATTTGGTGTTCTAGAGGCTGTATATGTCGAGAATATTGAGAAAATTATAAAAGGAAGTGTTCTAGGTTCCCATTGGAACTGTGCAGGTCTTGAAGGTGTCTTGTTTTGTACAATGAAGATTTATTGGTGTGGATTAAAGGGTTTATTGTTGAATGTTTCTAGATCATCTACAGGAAGTTTCAAAGGTCCACATGAAGTTTTGAGTATGTTGTGGTCTCACAGTGTTTCTGTGATCTCTGTTAGTGTTCCTGAATGAATATTGAGTGATTATATTAATCTCAGTTGTTTCTTGGTGTTGTTGGATGTCTCTAGATCATTCTCTATCTTTGTGGTACATCCACATTACTTAGCGAGGTTGTGGTTGAAAATCCTTTCTTGCGCATGTTTATTTTTTCATGTTCTTGGTCGACATGTTGATGAAAGCATGTTGTGGATCTTCGTGGAAAAATTAATTAAAGTATTTTTGTGTTGGAGATATTAGTTTTTGTCCCCACTATGTTGTGGCCAAGCTTGGTGGATTTGCATTGGAAATTTGTTTGTAAATTTGGGCCGACATTGAAAATATGTTTTATTTTTCTAGCCGACTAAGTTGTGATGAAATCCGATGTAGTGTATATACATGAGCGATTGGTTGAGTGAATTTAGTGTGCATGAGTGTGAATGTATACCAGAGAGTGTAAATGTGTGAATAGTGTTTCTATCATTCGATTATTGAGCAAAGAGTGAAGAAGATTGAGCAGAGTGTGAAGAAGGTTTTCTGAGCTTAATTGGAACTATAATCAGGCTTGTGCAGAAACTATTTTCTCAGTTCGTATTCTTTGGATTTTAATCATATTCTATATTGTTGGATAGTGAGTCCTCTTTTTTATTTGAGTAGTGAGCTCTAGGTAGTGTGCCTGAATGCATGTGCATTCCCCTTATTATCTCTTTATACTTTTAATAGAGTATAATCTTGTGGACTAACATCCATTGTGGTTTTTTCCCTAACAGAGTTCCACATAAAAAAATTTGGTGTTATTTGTCTCTCTGATATGCAAATTCCTTGTGGTTAATTTCTTATTCATCGGATCTGAGATTAAAGTTAAGATAAATTAGAAAAGTTTAAGTTTCTATGACAACTAATTCACCCCCCCTCTCAGTTGTCTATCCTTATTTTTCCAACAGAAGGAACTATGTTGGATGCTTGTTGTGAGAGGTAAAACCTTTCATTTATCATAGATTGACAAATATGGCATAAATTTATCAATGTTGAACAAATGAGATAATCCCTCTCCCTATGAAATTATTGAGCAAGCATAAAGGAAATAACGACATCAAACTAACATAAAATCATAAGCAACATAAGCATGACATTTATTCCTAAACTACTCAAACACCATCTCATAGGGGGATTGGTGCTACTTTGATGTGGAAAGTAGCCCTTTCCCAACCCCTTTAGATAAGCTAATGATAATGATGGACAAGATCATTTCTCCAATGAAGAAAGTGACCTTGCATGAGATGTAGATGAAATTGTTAAGATTGTGGAGTGGATGAACAAAATCAGATCTCCATGTGAAGAGAGTGACTTTGCATAAAGATTGTGGAGGATTGGCTTGAGGATGATGCTTGCATTTAAAGATTTTCAAAATGCCAAGTGTTGAAGAGGGACCAATGTGGGATCAAAAACAAGCCAATGAGATAAGGACACTTGTCATCATGTGATTGATGGATGTATGTGCAAGATTTGGGAAGAGTGCCCAAGAGGGGCAAAATTTGAATTCAAATTTTGCCATAAATGCTGAGAGGGGGACAAGGAAAAACAGCAATAAATGCCCTGTTTGACTTGTCATGTTGAGGGAAAATGAGTGTTTAATAAATCAATAAAATTGATTTATTGTGCAAGTGGGATGGGATTAGCCTTAGATTAGGATTAGATTAATTTAATGATGATTATGCTGATTTAATGCTGATTAGATGATTTGACTTTTAGGACTTTGATAAATGATCTAAGATTTGATTTAAATGGCTTTTTGATTTATTTAATTAAATGGATAATGCAGGATGAAGGTTGAATGATAAGGATTTATTTGATAAATGAACTTATTTAATGAATGGATGAAAGTGATGAATTTACCTAATGTAAGAGCTAATTTGACCGAATCTGATCGAATGCATAATGTGAATTTTGCATGTCTACATTTTGCCCCTCTTTGAAGCAATGTACTTGTTGCGTTGGTTCAAAGAATAAACTTGCCGCAATCGAAATTAAAAATTTCATGATTTTGATGCCAGGAAAAATACAACGGTACATTGCCCCTCGAGAGATCGGCGAAAAGATTCGATTTGAGGGTCGATCTCGCGATAAAGAGGTTCAAAATGGGTGGTTATGGATGACGATGCAAAGATGATTTCAAGATGCTTAGAATAACAAATCTATATTATTCTAAATGATGATATGATATGAGATGGATGAGATGGATGATGTGATATGCTATGATTATGCAACGGATGATTTATGAGATGCTTAGACTAACAGATCTATATTATGATGATGATGCAAATGAAATGCATGTGAAATGATCGATGTTTCCTATGATGTATGATATGAATGATATGTGGTATGCAGTTTATTGATGGTTTGCAGATGCAGGATGGATGCATGATGGATGCATGATGTTAGTGGGGAATGAGATGATGACAAGAGGATCCAACAAGTCCATGATTGGTCGAGACTTTATTAGAGATGATGATGATAGTAAAAGATGATGATGATTCGCTTATCAAGGATTGGGATTTTCAAAGGGTCACTTACTTTATTTTTGATAACACGCCTAAGTACGATGCATCAAGGTATAAAGGACCAGGATGGCGTTGTACTTAGTGTGATGGACTTTGACTCAACAAGCAGATAGGAGTATTCTTGTTCACACTTGACATACGGAAAAACCTTGCTAGGGCGTACCTAACAAAGCAAGTATTCGCCAAGTTATATTACAAGAGCATCCAACAAGCATAGCAGACAAAATAATAATGATCGTTGCCCCATTCCTATCTCTCTAAATCCTTCGTTCGGATATCATCGAGAGGTCCTTGGAATGAGCGCAATAAGATAAATCAAAAGAAAAGATCAAGTACACAAACAAACCAATGTTCTTCATACCTCTAGCCAAAGGAATGTGTTTCAAAAGATGGGAGCCAAAACTCATTGCCAAAAGATAATGTCCATTGTCGGAACGGATCCTAGGACATGTTAATGACACGTCGTTTTGTTTACCCAAAGTGGTTGATTTGATAAAAGTGCCCATTGTCGGAACGGATCCTAGGACATGCTTTGTATCAAATGATGATGAAATTGATTTATGATTTATATGCCATTGATAAGAAAAGAGTTGACCAACTTGCTTGCCGACAGACCTATACTTGAGATTTTGACAGTTTAGGTTTTCACGTTTGACTGCTAGACTTGTTTCTGACTGTTTTACCAAAGGGTGAGGGTGATGACGATTTATTATGGATGATTGATTATTGCGAGTGTAAGCGAGATGAGGTGGATGGATTTTTTTCAAGTATTTGGATGTTTTGGAATTTTGCAATGTTTTGAGGCTGTTTTTGGTAATTTTTCGAGGTTTTACAAATGTTTTGATTTTCAGCATTTTCACAGCTTTTGGATTTCACAGATTTTGACCAAGAGACTAACTCTAAAGACCTATCCTAGGGGCCTCTGGGGCTTATCGATGATTAGCCTGCCCATGCGAGATAATGCGAGACCACGTAGTTCTGACCACAACCCGGATCGATTTATGATGAAGATATACATGATGAACAGTCAGCTTTTATTATGACTAACCCTATGACCCGACCTAAATGTCTCTGGGGATGATCAAAGATCAACCTTGCCTAATGCTCAGCTTCCTAGATCTATCGAGTTTCACAAGACCTAATCTCGTTTTTGGATTTTGAAATGTTTGAATGTTTTTGATTTTCCTGATTTTCTCATGTTTTGGATTTTCCGGGATTTTCCTGATGTTTTGGATTTTCTCGATTTCATGTTTTGATTTTCTCGATTTTCCATGTTTTGGATTTTCCTGATTTTCCTGATGTTTTGATTTTCTGATTTTCTGATGTTTTGATTTTCCGATTTTTTGATTTTGTATTTTTTCCAGATTTAAGTCATGCTGAATCACAAAGAAAGGATGTAGATGCCCTCATAATGTGCCACCGACATCCTCGCTTGAAGGAGTTGCTTTGCTAAGATACCGCACTTGAATGCAACTTTGATTCGTGATCTGCTGCATTGATACCATGGTTAACTCGTCTCGCAAGCATATCACATAAAGTGCCTTCAATCCTTATGATGAAGGGTCGTTGCCAATACATGGTCAATGTAAGAATTGGATATCATGCGTGGAGGCGTGGATGGAGTGCATTTAGGGATAGGTGATGGATTGGTTGACAATTTGGAACCTTTGACTCTCCAAACTTGGGAAGATGAGCAATGATGGATGGATACGGAAGTGTGCGTGGAATTAGGACCAACTACTTGATATACTTTGTACGTCGCTTGAAAAGCCTGCTTTTGCTTTTGCGGACATTTTTGATGGATACCTTTCCCTCTTTTAGTTTGCCCCACAGTTTCTTTGACTGATGGAGTTTGATAGGGATGATCTTTCTTTGTATTTTTTGGTATCCATTTGTACTTGATTTGTCCATTATGCTTCTCAGCTTCTTTTGATTTGATAATGTTCTTCGTACTTTGATTCAGATATTCCTTTTGATGTTGGTCCCAATTCATGGATGGGGTGATGGGTGGATGAAGATTCGTGACATGACTGGTTGTAGTATTGACATCGGTTTCATCATAAGGATTCTTCATGCCTCTTATGTTGATGTTTGCTTGAGACGAAGTTGCCCCCAGTATGGTGATAGTATCACCTTTATTCATTGATTCTTCCTGTTCTGAGATGTCTTGCTCAGTAAACATGCTCTGACAAATGACCACCGTAGGTGATGTTATTTCAATTGGATGCTCTGCTGACTCTGAAATATCTTGTTCTACCTGTTTTGCTTCCTTGAGTGGATAATGTTTGATATCTTTATTCATGACGTCCTCAATCTGACTTTGGGACACATTTGATCTTGATGTTGACCACTCTGTTTGATTATAGGAATTAGTAATCTGCTCTTTTTGTGTAGCAAGATCTTGTTCTAGATGAAGATCATCTACGTGTCCATCCATAGAAAGCATCTCATGGGTAGATGGAGGAGTATGCGCTACATCGATATGATCATTTTGCATGGATAGGAGAGTGTTCATTAGATTATTGTAGTATCTTGGAGATACAAATTCTTGATCTTGATTAATTTCGGAGTTGCTTTCGACATGCTTTGGATCAAGCTCTTGACATGGGTCGGTTTCAAAAAATGGTGCTTGGATATCTTCATTGGACATGGTAAGTGGTTCAACATCCTCAAGTGTCGAGTTTAGGGTTCCTTTAGTATCTGTAACCATGCAGTCAAAGGGGATCAACATGTTTTGAAAAGGACCATTGCTAGACTTTGGTGAAAGATTTTGATCATGCTTTGGAATAAATTCTTGAGATATGTCCTCTAACTCATAAGGCGATGTAGAGACATTTTCAATATGATCATTGGTCAACGGATCATGCATTATGTCAATTGGATCAAATAGTCCTAACACTCCTTGAAAGAGATCACTAAAGAGTGGCTCTTGATGTATGGTGAGTTGATCATCGGATTGTGTAGATACATCCTCAATGTGCTCCTCGATGGAGAGGTTTTGATCATTGTTTTCGACAATTGCGATGGAGAGATTGTGAATGTCTTCGACCATAGCATCAAGTGATGTTGATATTTCTTGAATTGGCTCATTGTCGAAGTTTTGTGGATTTTGATCGTGATTCAAAAGTGACTCTTGACATATGTCGATTTGATCATTGGATGAAGTAAACGTGTGCTCGGATGGATTGATCTTGATCCTTGTTTTCAATAGTTGTCATCTTTTGTGTTTGTGCTCGTGTTGGTTGGGTAGCTTGAGAGGCTTGGGAAACTTGAAAGGATTGTTGCACTTGTTGAGCTTGTGTTGCTTGTTGTTGTTGCAGCGATGTTTGAGCTTGATTTTGCTGTGAAGCTTGAGAAGCGTGCGTGGCTATAGGCGCTTGCCGAATTGTTTCATATTGTTGGAGCAATTGTTGGTATGCTTTGAATGAAGCATTGTAATGGCTTACTTGGCTTAGTCGCAATGGTGATGGTGGTGGGATTGAAATTGTGTTGGATGTAGTGACAAGTGTTTGAGATACGCTCGGAGCGATCATGGTAGTGAGGGGTTGAGATGTGATGGGAGTGATAGTGGTGTTTGGAATGATTGAAGGGATAGTGATGGTTGGATTGACCGAGGTGATAGGCCCTTGGGAGACCGTATTTTGATTTGGGATCCATGTTGTTGTTTGATTAGATACCATCCATTGGTGTGATGTCGATGGTATATTCAAAGGATTTGTGTGATGGTTTGATTGACGTTAGGTGGATTGATTTGGGTGGCGTGATTGGTGTTAGGTAAAGGGGGAAGCCCTAAACCAAGGAATGATGTTGGTAATGGTGGTGGAGATTTCCCTTGGCAAATGCCTCAACTATTTTGGAAAGTTCGCAATTTGATCTCGCCAAATTTGTTCTTGATTTTGGATTTTGACTCACTTTGAGATAGTTGATTTGGCTTGTGTTCAAGTAGTTTTGGCATGCATGCTTGTGATTTTTGAATGGGATTATGGGAAAATTGACTTTGGATAATGTTCTGATTTGGCATGATAGGATGAACAATGTTGGTATTGGGAATCATTTTTCCAAAGGTTTCCGAGTTAGGATTCATGTTTCGAAAAAATGCATTTGGTACATCCACATTTGGTTTGTAGGGATTTGGTGGAATGATGTTGCTCGTTTGAAGACTCATGTATTGATTGTTTGGAGGATAGACTTGTAAGTTTGGACTTTGATTGAAATCTATCATGGGGAGATGTGTTCCAAAATTCAGATTGGGCATACCCACACTTGTTGTACCATTGACATTTGTCGAAGGAAATGATCCTATGCATGGATTTTGATAATTGATAGGCATTGCAAGGCTTTGAAGATTCAACTGATTTGGATTACCCAAGACGTATGGATCAAGTTTATATTCCATGTTCTTCTTGTGTTTTGACCTTGTTATGAAAGTGACTTCTAAGATTCCTAGGACCAATGATGATATGGAGGATGAAAGGTGGATGATATGAGTGATGAACGTTTAGGAACTTTGAATCAATGCTAGACTTAGGGATTTTGATTTTGATTGTTTTGATGCGGATCATGAACTTGTAAACCCTAAAATGTTGGATGTGATCTTAGGATGAACTTGTTCAAAGGATGGTTGATAATTTAACTAAGTGTGCATGGAAGGATTCATCCAAACACACCTAACTAAACAAATGATTTTTGATTTGGTTTAGAAATGTACCCAAGTCTAGGTAATGATGTTTTCAAAGCTTTAAAGTTGTTTGTGGGATGATGTTGATAAATGTTTGAGGTGAATGAAGTGTTTGATTTTGATCCTAAGAGACTTAGAGAGACTTTGTTTACTAGGCCAAGGTATTGAAGAACACACTTTTCTCTAAGAGCAATCAAAAGACCAATATGACCAAGAGATATCAAGCACATGTGTGGGGTCCAATTTGTTATCTTTTGCTTAGTGTAGTTCTTTTTACCACAAACACACTCTTGATTAAAGTTTCAAACTAAGATGTCCAATGTATTAATTTCTTTAAACCCCACAAGATATTTTATGTGGAAATTCAATGAACTTAAGGCAAGGGTTTTCCTATTGTTTACTCAAGAAGACAAATTGAGGTATAATCCAATGCTTAGGAACCTCTACGAACGTGAATCCGCAGGGAAAGCAGTAACATATGGATTGAGTCAATGATATTTGTCCTCAAGAGGGTTTGAAATTTTGAGAATCGTGTTGAATGTTTGTTTGCAAAATGTTTTCGAATACACACTGTGTTTTCAAACAAAGAATAATTACAAGCCCTATAGATGTGATAGACAATGTTTGTTGAGTCCCCACTTGGACAAGTCCACCTACGCCTACTTTTAGCGATAGATGCTTGACCCTTAACGTGGCTCCCTCCACAAGACTCACCACAATGCAGCCAAGCATCAACACTCCATGAAAACTCCCCATGGCATGCCTTCCATCTCTACTAAAAAGCCGTGTGAATTAGCGGCTTCAGAACGACTGCTCTTAAAATTCCTTCAACAAATGATTAAGGATTTGCAAAATCTTAAATTACTATAGGTTCTAGGTATGACTTCTCGTCAGAGGAGCTGACCTTAACGGGCAAGAGTCCCCTTTCTGGATCCATCTTGTTCGGGAGCTAACCGCTGGATTATGGCGCTTAACCAAAATCCCTACTTATATCCCTACTGGAAATACTTTGGCTTTAGAGTGTTAATGGCTGAGTCGCCGCTTGGGTGAGTACTTTTTCCCAAGGCGTGCCCTCTAAGATAAACAAAAGCGAAAGCAAAGCACACAATCCATAATCCTCCTCGGGACGATTCTTCGATGGCACAAAGAATCCAGGAATGTATGAAAATGCCCCTACCACATTCAAGACAAGATGTTCACTTTTTAAGCCCAAATTTGAAGTGTTTTAAAGCAATAAAATGTATTTTGAGTGTTTCTCTTGCACCCTAGATCGCACGAAGCGCAAGGGGAGAGGATACGTACTCAAAAGACAATCACACAAATCAAACACTTGTTTGTTTTATACCCTTCAAAGCAAATGTGAATTCGTTTTAAGCACCAAATGAAATATGAGGATTGCTTGTTCAATTTTTAACCCAAAACGAAATCTAGTAAGTGTGTTCTAAGGTTCGTTTTAAGCCCTTTGCAATGAAAATGAAATTGTTCGTTTTAGCCCCGATTGAAAACTAATGTTCTAAAACGAAAAGGAAAACAATTTCGTGTAGTGTTGATTAAACACTTAAAGTGTTAAAGAACACATTGTGTTTTCAAAAAAACATTTCCCTCCTTTCGTGAAGTAGTATTGATCAAAAAATCAAAGTGTTAAAAAACACAATGTGTTTTCAAACAAGAATCCTCCTCCTCTTTTGCTTTGCATCTTTTCGCCTTTGTTCGTTTGTACCTCCTTCGTTAGTCTTTGTTTCCCTTTTGTACCTTTTGCCTTTCTTTGTTTTCCTATCAAAAAAAGAGAGAAAAACACAAGAATCATGTTATCATTTTAAGCCTTTACTTTAAACCATAAAATGATTTTAAATGAAAAAGACTTATGGTTCATTTAACTAATGAATGAAGAATTCATAAGAATCCCGATTTCCACCAATTCTTAAAGCAAACTTTAACCAAGAACAAACATTTTGTTAGCAAAGACCAAAGCCTCCCTTGATGCAAAACTCAATTTTTTTTAATGAACATCTAGTATTAAATCTGCTTTTCAAAAGGAGCACAAGAAATGACATTCTTCATTGTAAAACTTAAAGATTATCCAAAAAATAAGAATTCAAACATCACATCAAAAGTGAAGCTCAGCATATTAATGTAGCTTGGAGGGAATCCATTTGAAAAGGTCCAACTTTCAAGCAAATATATTTAACAAGTATAAAAGATGTGCAAGAAAGTCAAGAGAGTAATTGCGCCGCTCCTCCTTCTCTTAAATACGCTGCCCCTGCCTTCCTGTATCAAAAGACATCTGACAAAGATGGTTTTGCATATAAATGTTCATGTTTAATGCTCATGCCTGCAACAGAATGAGGATTTAAAAAGAAAATCGTACCAAAGCCAACAGGGGGGAAATTTCAAATTTAAAGTTTCCTTTCATTTGACTTTCAAACTGTCATTTATTAACTAGTGATCCTCACTTCCGCAGCCAGAGCTTTCATCATAAAAAGCTTTCATCATAAAAATAGGGATGAAGGTTTGTGGATTGGAATTCGCCACAATGTGCAGATAACCATGTATGAAGGACGTGGCAGAGTTTTGCATCACAGATGGGTGTGATATCAATTGAGAGGTAACCGCAGTAGGTAAGAAGCTTATCGAAGTCCCTATTTTTGTCATCTAACAAAGATAGCTTTTGACAACATGCCAGTGTATTGAAAGTGCAGCCAGCAAATATGGTTATTGATATATTGCAGAGAAAGCAGCCATGACAGCAATGTTTATCAATCTTGAGTGAAATCCATGATAGCACAAACAAACTTTGTGTGGTTTTGATTCTCTCCCCTCAAAATTCCTGCAAACAAAGAAATTTTAAATGCAATTAGCAGATGCAAAACCAATTTCTGACAAAGGTTGTGTTCCTGACATCTGCTCGTATTCCAAACCCAGATTTGGAGTTATCCTTGACAGGCCGATAGAATTTAGTTTGAAAGCATTTTGAACAGCTGTGGAACTCGGCCTTACACTTCAGGCAGACTGTCAAAAAAGAAAAGTTCACACGCCTTGTCTATGAGATCTCATGGGATCACAATTATTGCAAGATCTGCACAAAAGAGATATATTGAAAAAGGCGTCTAAAAAGTCGTTTGTAAAAGGCGTCTGCAGACCACAATTCAGAATTTAATGCCATGCCAAAATATAGAACTCATAGTCATTCAAAGGATCTTTCAAACTAAAGCGAATGGCCCTGTAAAGCTACAAGTCTTAATTATTTTGGGCATACTGGACTGCCTATGAATTTAACTCCACCATATTCCAGAAGAACATGTTCGCCCTTATTCATTTTGAGCAAGTGCGTAGTGATGCCAGAAAAGGACGGGGGCTTTGGTTGTCGAAGATGCAAGTGGAGGTCAGACGGTAGGAAGGGTTGAAGCCTAGCAGACTTAGGTAGACTTCAGTAAATGCCAGTGATTGTGGGTGCACACAACAAAGATGGTAGGACCCGCACTCTTATTAAGCATTGAATAATCTGCCTCTGATGAATTCCTCTTGAAAGGATCCGTGAGTCAAATGCATTAAACGAGGTCATAAGATCAGATAGCCATTATTCGTACAATATGATGAACACCATCAAGGATGACAAGATTGCAGCCAAGCTGGAGATATCAGACAAGAAGAAGATTGAAGTGGAAATAGTAAACAAGTACCTTGAACTCGCATAGAATTTTCTCTAAATGACTTCTCTTTCGAAGGATTTTGTTTTTTTTTTTCATTAGCATAAAAAACGTCTCATTGGCAGATTCAAATTGATATTGGAGCGGTGGTGGTGAGTAGTAAATTCAGTTTCCAAAGCTCAATCTGTGTACACCCCATCTTCATGCACTGCTGTGCAATTTCCTGCACATACATGTACACCTCATCATATTTGTTTTGTCAGAGCATTAAACCAAAATATAAATCTCATGCACACCTCTACAGCAATACGGAAAAAAATGATAAATGTATGTTTAATAAGAGCTCAAGAAAGATGTGGATGACTTCAGGAAATTACAATATAAATCAATAATAAGTCCGAAACAAAAGATCTTTTCAATACTGTCATACTGTTTGTCTTAATGGATAAATGTTCATTTACCAGTTTCACCAGAAGAACAGAAATGTAAATCTTAAAACAACAAAATAACTTGTTATTTTAGGCATTCACAACTTTAATAAGCTGTCAGACAGTTTACAAACAAGATTCAAAAAACATATGCATCCATGAACGGAAGTCTAAAATATATTTATGTAGAGGCTTTAGAAAATTTCTAGAAAATGAAATATAATCGGCCCTCCTTCTAGCGCCATTTTGTGGATGCTGAAATCTGCAAAATGTGATTAGAAAACTAACAATAAAACCTGCAGAATCATTAGTATTTCAACAACAAATTAAGATATTCAACATCCTTATGAAATAACACATCAAGTTCAAAATGCAAACAAATGACAAAGGATCTAAAGCAAAAGCATAAGAAAACATGATGCAAACTATCTCATATTGGATTGGTGTCACATGTGCTAGTGACCCTTTCCCAATCCTTGATTGATAAGCTTAGATAATGAAATTGCTATGGATATAGAGATGATAAATGGACAAGATCAAGTTCTCAAGAGAATGCACTTTTGGATGAAATTGTAGGATGAGATTGTGAAGATTGTGAAGATTGTGAAGGATTTGCTCAATGTTGAAGCCTCTATTTAAAGATTTTCAAAATGCCAAATGTTGAAGAGGGACCAATGTGGGATAAAAACAAGCCAATGAGATAGGGACACTTGTCATCATGTGATTAGTTGATGTGTGTGCAAGATTTGGGAAGAGTGCCCAAGAGGGGAAATTTTGAATTTGAATTTGTGCAATGAATGCTGAGTTTGACTTTGGAAGGGGACATGTAAGAGACATGTAAGGCCTCATAAATGCTCTGTTTGGTGTACATGTCCACTTGGGGGGAAATTCAAACTTGGAGAATATTCTTCCTTTATGCCAAGTTGAAAATAAAGATTTTGATAAATCATTTAATTGCAATTTCATGTGCAAGTGGCCAAATCTAGAGAATGCAAGTGGGATGAGATTAGCATTAGATCAGGATTAGGTTAAATTAATGATGATTAGGCTGATTTGACCACTTTGACTTGATTTAGGGATTTAAATCAAATCAAAGGGAGATGAATGATGATCTGAGATTTAATTAAATAAATGATTGATTTATTTAATCAAAGAGATGATAGGATCAAGTTTGATTTATTTGATTTAAACTGATGACTTTAGGAGATTGATAAATGAACTTGATTTATTTGCCGAATGGATGATTATGACCTAGTTGAATGCATTATGTCAATTTGACGTGTCTACGATGTTCTACTAAAACTAGGATATTATTCAAATAAACAATAACACATGTACAAATAAGTGGTATTAATACCTCATCTATCAACCTAGTGAATATTTTAGACATTTCAAAAACCAAAGGAAATCACTAGCTACTTGTAGAGATAGCTTGTCTTGTCTTAAACCTTATTTTTCATATATCTCCTTCTTTGATCCTTGGTGATATTTAGACTTTAAATACAACATGGAAAAGTATTTATCATGTTGCAACTACTCTAAAATATAATCTATATGAGATAGGGGATACCTATTTTTAATGGTTATCTTGCTTAAGGTTCAATAGTCTATGCACATTCACCAAGTACCATCCTTATTGGGTAGCTACAATAGAAGAACCACGTGAAGATATGTTGAAGTTGATTAATACATATTTTAACAACTCTTTAAACTAATTTTTAACCACATTGGCCTCCAATATGTGTAATAATACCGTGAACACCAAACTTGCAAAAACTAGCAAGAGATCACAAAACAAGTGTAAAACATGTTAGAAAGCTAATCTAGTGTTCCCTATGAAATTCTTTAACCAAAATCACTAGAAAACATGAAATAGCAAGAAATTGAACTAAATAAAGCATGTAATGTAAGTAAAATCAGCTAAACCTCCATCCCATAGGGGGAGTGGTGTTCCTTTGATGTGGAAAGAAGCCCTTTCCCAATCTTTTTAATAAGCTTGATGAAATGTGAATGATCTAAATATGAAAATGACTATAATCTAGCTAAATTGCTTGAAAATGATGAAAAGCTATGGAGTGAAATGCCTATAATGATAATGCTCTAAGTTGTGGATCCATATTGTGAAAATGATGCCTCTATTTATAGAAGCCAAGGGTTGAAGAATGAGAGGATTTGATGAATGTGGGATAAAATGGGAGCCAATGAGAAAGTGCCAAGTATCACAATTTTATTGGAGGAAGTTGGAGCACATTTTGGGAAATGTGTGAGTGGAGGATGGAAGAGAAGTAAATGTTGTTGATTGAGGATTTGAAATTGGTGTAAGAGGAATTGAATGAGATTTGAGAGGATGTAAGAAGATTTTAAAGGTTGTAAGAGAAGTTATTGTATTTGTAAGAGGATGTGATAGATTTTTGAAAACCTTTGGAGGGAAATTGAATGAGAGGTGGTTGAGAGGAATATACCTCAGAATGTCTTTGTGAGGATAATTGAGGAATTAAATAAATAGAAGAAATTGATTTTATGTGCAACTTGGTTAGTTAACCATGAGTTGATTTAACTCTTGAGGAGTTAAAAGCTGGAGGATTTGATAATGATGATTAGAAAGCTGATTTAGGATTAATTAATCCAAAATTAATTAATTGGAGCGAATTAGGAGATGTAACATTTGATTTGATTGATTTTAATCAAATGAGAGGATTTAATTAAATATGATGAATAATTAGTTAGAAGAAGGGTGAATTAATCAATAAATTTAATTATTTGATTAATAGCTAAATTTGCTGAATTTAATTAAATAATGTTGATTATTCAATTAAATGATGAATTTGAAGTGATTTAGGACGAAACAATGTTAGTTGGTCAGAATAAGATATCTAGTATCAATCAGAACTTTTTCGGTGTCTAAATTTTTCCCTCTCTTTGAAGCAAAGCACCTGCTACATCAATTCAAAGAATAACATTTCCATGATCAAAATTAAAAAAGAAATCATAATTTTTCAGATGGCTCCTTGCTGCCTAGTGGAAGAAATTATGTTGCTACATTGCTCCCTCGAGAGATTGAGCGAAAATTACAAAAATTGGTTAAGCTTGCAAAAAGATTCAACAATGTTTCAGGAGTAGAAAATAACCCATGGGATGCAAAATTAAACTTACAGCGATGAAAACTAATCAAAACAGGCTTTGTTTAGGCAAAAATGAATTAAATGGGTTCAAAAACCCTAAAAAATACCCAAAAAACCCTAATTTTTTTACATAAAAGCAGTTAAGAGGGCCATTTTCAAATCATTTGCTCACTTGACCTTTAGAGATTATGGCAATTTTTCTCTAAGGTACTGATGACATGGTGGCTCGTGTGCTTATTAGACATCGGATGGATCAGGTTTGTGAGTTCTAACGGCCTCAGGACGTAGGACCCCTGATACGCCTTTCAAAATTTCTCATTTTGCATGTTTTTGATGGATTTATTAGGGTCCTTTTAGGTCGACCAAAAGCGGTCCTCTAGGGCGTCGCTTTTGTTATGGGTGGCGTCGCATTTGCAGATGCCAACTTGCGTTTGCACTAAAGTGCCTGCAGTGTTGAATGGTTCTAGAGTCGCACAAAAATTGTCGGCTCTCCTTTGCAATATTGCGTAGCGTAGCCCTAGGGGAATCTGGCGTTGCTCAAAGATGCCAACTCGCCTCTAAAGGATAGTGTCATTTTTTATTTTAGCATCGCATTTGAAAAATGTAGAGTGTCACTTTTGCAAATGCCATGCCACCTTTGCTATGCCGACTCACTTTTTCCTTTTGAAGGATTTTTTAAATTTTGAAAATGTGCCAAGGTGAATTTTTTGATGACATGGACGTTTTGGTTGTAGGAGATCCTACCAGTGCTCCATTCAAAGGAACATAGGAGCTGATTTATGTGCAAAGCGATACATTTGTCAGACCAGACCCTATTTTTCCTTGGTACGATAAGATTCAACCATATTGCCTAGATGCCCAAGGTGTGGACACACCTTGTGATGATGATAATTTTGGTGGAGAGATGGTGGAGTGAGACCTCCTTGTTCCACTTAATTACCGATGAGGCCATAGTGACATTGGAGGATGTGTGGCATATTTTGAGGATCCGTATTCATGGGGAGTGCATTATATATGATATCAAGGCCTGCGGTGATGCCATTTTCCAGTTGTTTAGTGTCAATTTGTACGAGGTGGAAAACAGCTAGATAGACCTTCGCTGATACAAGGAGATTGCCCCTGATTTGACTTTGCTTGTCGGTGCACTGATCTCGGGAGTCCTTGTTCCTAACCGGTGAGCCAAAGGATGCAGTGTTGGATGGGGGATCGTTTGGTCCTGGATGATGGAGGACATGACCATATGCCTACGGGCTAGTTGTCCTGGCATCTTTATATCATGATATGCACCAGGTTGTATACAACGAGGCTTGTAGCATTAGAGCGGGCATTACTCTTCTTCACATGTGGGCCTATGAGCACATTTCCATTTTGAGGTCACAGATAGCAGACATCCAGATTGGCTGTGATGATCCTGTGACATGTAGATACGGGGGGATGACCACCCTCCACTTCACAGGTATTACAAGCATCCCATACTGGAGGTGAGTTCTTGATGAGATGACAGTATTTCAGTGGAGGCCTTGGATCCATTTTCCCATATGACATGCTAATGATGATCATCTCTTCTACTGTCGGTAGTCCTGGTACATGCAAGGGAGAGAACACTATATGATCGAGTGATACCTCCTAGATAGGGTTGATTGCTAGTTTGGGGAGGTGTAGGATGCACCCAATGAGAGTCAGAGAGCCATTTATGCTCAGAGGACCAGAGAGGTAGTGTGGGGATAGAGGATCCCGCCCCAGTAGGTGATTGATGATTTCAGACAATTGGTCATGGTGCCATGGGTGTACTTTTACAGTCTAACAGATGTGGGGACCACCCAGGATTATGATGCATATTGGCAGGCTCATACCCCTATTCGATTGACTTTACCAGTTGTGCCAGCTACAACTATAGGATGGGTCAGAGGACCCCAGATTGGATAGGTGCCACAACAGCCAGGAGATCAACTATAGGATGATCAAGATAGAGGGGGAGATCATGATGGATAGATCCCACCATTGGTGCCACCCGTCGGACAAAGGACACTAGTCCAATCACATTAGTAGCCAAATTAGGATATGCCACCCCCATGACCACCACTAGGTTTTGATCCTAGGGATAGACATATAGCATCGCTGCAGGCATGGGTACAGGTTTTGATAGGGCAACTTCAACAGGCTCAGGCCTAGATTCAGACATTGGTCCAGGAGAGAGACTAGGTGCGATAGGAGGTGGCACAGGAGCACCAGATGAGGCAAGAGTTAGACATGGCCTTGGCACTGGAGATAGGATGGAGGCAACAACTAGAGGCCACAACACAATAGATATAGGGACAGGCCATGGTCCCAGCCAAGATGTATGGCCGAGCAATGTAGGAGGCATCGTATTACAAGGTAGTGTACTACAGAGCTGTGGCCCAGGAGTGGCGAGTACCAAATTTCTCCCATCTTAGCCAGATTACTCCTACCAGGACCCATCACATAGGCACATCAGGGAGACCATTAGGGTCTCACCATCAGAGCCAAGGAAACCATCACAAAGATAAATAGAGCGAGGGTAGCTTAGGATATTGATAGTACACTTGGACACACTTTTTTGCATAGCCTGATTTATGATATGTACACATTAATTGGTTGAGTTCTTAACTAGCCTCTTGTATATTTGATGATGATATTGTATATTTGATTCTGATGTATCATGAGATTCAAATTTTTTGTTATATACGAGATGACTTGCGATGTGTTTATATGATGTGATGTTTATTTTATTGTGATGGGTATATATGTATATGAATGGATGGATGCATGTAATGCTTATACTATGATGCTTTATGCTTCATGATATGCGGTGATGTATGATGTGAATGTTTATGGATCTACATGTATGCATTTATATTATGTTCTGATAGATGATGGATGCAATGTGATGATTATGCCTAACTTGTTTTTCAATATCTTTCCTATATGCAATGTATGTATGGATGGTGCAACATGTGATGATTATGATAATGCCTATATGATTATGCAATGGATGCAAATGTATGGTTTATGAGATGATTATAATAACCAATCTATATTATGATGGATAAAAATGCAATGTATGTGAGATGATTCCTATTATGATGATGTGCATAATATGCTGATGGTTTGCGGATGTAGGATGGATGCATATATAGATGTTTTTATTTATGAATGTCATGATACCATGTTAGTATTAGTAAATGGAAAAGATAGAAGAAAGAGAAAGAGAATTCAACTCTTGACTTTGAGAGGATGCAAAAAACATGATAATGATGATGATGATTGCTTATCAAATATTGGGGACATAAAAAGCTTACTTACCTTATTTTTGATAACACATCTAGATATGATGCATCAAGGTATAAAGAACTAGGATGATGTTGTACCTAATGCGATGGAATTTGACTTAAAAATTAGATAGGAGTATCCTTGTTCACACTTGGTATACAAAACCCTATTAGGATGCAGTTTTGATATTTCAAACATCTTGGAACAAAACATAGAAAGAAAAAACCTTCCTAGGTAATAGTCAACAAGACATCCAAAACACCCTCCCTACAGACCAAATAAAGTAAGCATGACCAAGGTTATATTACAAGAATATCCAATAAGCACAACAGACAAAAGATAATGATCAATGCCCCATTCCTTTCTCTCTAAATCTTTTTGATTAGACATCATCGAAAGGTCATTGGAATGAGCGCAATAAGATAAAACATCAAGACAAAGATCAAGTAAACAAACAAGCTAATGTTCTTCATACCTCTAGCCAAGACTAAACTACGGTGATGCTTGATGTTGATGTCCATTGCAGGAAGGATGCATCCTAGGACATGATGTTATCAGATGATTTTGGGACTAATGAGATGGTGGGCTATTGATACCAAGAGTCAACCAACTTGTTTACCTACTGACCTAGACTTGAGACCATTGATGTTTGAGTTTTCACTTTTAATTTCCCAAACTTGCTTCTGATTGTTTCACCAAAATTTGAAGATGATGATCATTTATTATAAGAGAATGTTTATTGTGGGTGAACGTGAAACATAATGGATGATTTTCGGTTTTTTGAATGTTTTTGGTATTTTTGAAATGTTTTGAGGCTATTTTTGGTATTTTTTGAGGGTTTTACAAATGTTTTGATTTTCAAAATTTCTAATGTTTTTGTGTTTTATGAGATTTTGACCAAGAACCTAACTTAATGACCTATCCTAGGGGCCTCAGGGGCTAAACAAAGATTAGAATTGCCTACGTTATACACGTAAAGACCGCGCAGTTCGATTGACACCAACTCATTTATTGATGAGAAATGAACAAATAGATTGCTAGTTTATTATGACAGACTCCTAAAGGAATGACCTAGGGGCCTCAAGGGCTGATCAAAGATTATCCTTGCCTATGTTATACATGCAAAGACCATGTAGTTCGACATGGTGACTCTATTTTTTGATTTTGACTTTTTGACATGTTTTGGATGTTTTTGGATTTTTTTGATTTTATGAATGTTTTTTAGATTTTTGGTTTTTTAAGGAATATTTCAAGAATATACATGAATCCAATCCAATGTAGGTATAAGATCATGCCCCTAGCGTGGTATGATAGACTACTCCGATATAGGCCAAAAAAACTAACCTTAGCAATGTGCCAAGTAGTAATAGGAGGGATCATGATACAAACACATGATCAAGCTATGATGTGGATGCAGATGGGTGATGGATGGAGATATGGAAGTGTAATGGATGGATGATGCAGAAAAAGCCATAGAGATCATGGTGGATGGAAAGTGCTTATTTACACGAGGTGTCTGTTTTCCAAGTTTTCACCAAGGTACTTGCCCAAAGCACCACCGAAGTGGTTTTCACTAGAGGACAATTTTTTCTTTACTGTTTTCAATCCCTTTTCTGATTTTTTGGATTTTTGGATTTTTTTGTATTTTTGATTTATACCTTGGAATTTTAGGCATAATTTTTTTTGAGATGGGAGCTATTGATAGGCTCCTGTAGAGGCTCCCCTTCGGGTGTAGATACCTGATATGCTCTTGATTTATAACTTGTCGTGATGATGAAGGGTCCCAACCAATTGGGTTTAAAATTTCCCTTGCTATTTGGATTTGGCACATTCTTCTAATTCTCCTTCAACACAACCTCTTTGACTTGAAAGGTCCAACTCCTGATCTTCTTGTTGTAGCTCCTCTTGAGATGGTTTTGATAGACTTGTAGATGGTTTAAGGCATCCATGCACCGCTCGTCCAATAGTTCCAACTCATTTCACTATGACACTTGGTATTCTTCATCAATAATTAGATTCTGCAATGATATTCTTAAGGATGGGAGCTTGATCTCAATGGGAAGGATGGATTTTGATTTGTAGACTAGGGAGAAAGGGGTTGCACCTATTGGTGTGTGGATACTCATTCGGTAGGCCCATAAGGAAAGATTTAGCTATAAGTTCCAGTCACAACCAACTTCATTGACTGTCTTCTTTAGTATTTTCAAGATGGTTTTATTTGTAGCCTCAGCTTGGCCTTTACCTTGGGGGTAGTATGGAGTGGAGAAGTGATGTTGGATATTGAATTTTTGGCATAGTTCTTGAACATCTTGGTTTTTGAATGGTGTCTCGTTATCTGAGATAAGGGTTTGTGGGACACTATAGCAACAAATGAGGTAGTTCAAGATAAATTTGGAGATCTGCTTCCCTTTGATGTAGGTCATTAGGATGGCCTCTACTCACTTTGTGAATTACTCAGTGGCGGTGATAATGAACTTGTGTCCGTTGGATGAGATGGGTGTGATTTTACCAAAGAGATCAAGCCCCCATTGTGAAAAGGGCTGAGGTGTTATAATCAGTTGGAGCTCCTGAGCTGGTGCATGGATGAGGTCCCCATGATGTTGACATTGCAAACAAATTTGGACATAGTCATGGGATTCCTTCTCCATCGTAAGCCAATAGTACCTAGTCCTCAACACTTTCTTATCCAAGGTCATACCACTTGAGTGTGATCCACAAATTCCATTGTGAACCTCAGTTAAAGTGGTTAAAGCTTCCTCAGGGTTAAGGCATCACAAAAACTTTCCTTCGATACTCCTACAGTATAGGGTGTCTCCTAAGATAACAAAACGGGATGACTTCTTGACAAATGTTCTTTTTAGTTTCAGGGTGATATCGACAGGGAGGACTCCTATTTTCAAGTAGGTGTATATGTCATGGTACCAAGGATCACCGGGAGCAATGATTTCACACATGAATTTAGACTCTGGTGCCTCAAATGCTGGTACAAGAAGCTGCTCTACTAGGAATTCATGTTTATGGACATTGTGTGGGATATCCAGTAGTGATCTAATTGTTGCCATGGCATCTGTTGCTCTATTGTTTTCCCTTAGTATTTTCTCAAACGTGATGTCAATGAAGTATTCTTTGAGACTCTCCACCAGTTTCTTATATGGGGCTAGCTTGTCATCCTTTGTTTGGTATTCATCATTGACCTAGTTGATGATAAGCTACGAGTCCCCATAGACCTTAAGTGCCATAATCTACCATTGTACTACAATTCTGAGTCCTATGACAAGAGCCTCATATTTTGCAATGTTGTTTGTGCAAGGAAAGGACAACTTATATGATTTTGGTATGCAATCTCCTTGTGGTGTGATGAAGAAGACTCCTACTCCTGACCCGTTTTGTGTGTAGGATCCATCAAAATATACTTTCCAATGATTTTCTACACTTAGATTAAAGATTGAATCATCAGGGAACTCTGATATTAATGGGTTCTCTGAATATATGGGTGCCTCTGTCAGTTGGTTTGTAATTACTTGTCCTTTAATGGCTTTCCATTCTACATACTCAATGTCATGTTCTATCAGGATCATGAACCATTTAGCCATCCACCCTATGAGTGTTGCTTTAGAGAGTAGATACTTGAGAGGATCTATCTTGGAGATGAGTTTTATCTTACATGCCAACATATAGTGCCTAAATTTCTGTGCAAAAAACACTACTACGAGGCAAGCCTTCTCAATGAATGTGCAATTCAGCTCATGTCCTACCATGGTTCTACTGATATAGTAAATATATCTCTTTCCCATTTTCATCATGTTGAGATAAGAGAGAGCCAAGGGCTACTACTGTTGCTGATATATACAAGATCAATGGCTTGTTCAGAATTGATGGCATAAGGGCTAGTGGTGTGAGCAAGTACTCCTTGATTTTATTGAATGCCTGATCACATTTCTGGTCCCATTTGTATGCTACCCCCTTGTGGAGTAGATGAGAATATGGGATAGCCTTATCTTCTAATTATTATATAAGTTGGAAAATGGATTGGAGCCTTCCATGCAATCCCTTTAATTGCTTCAATTTTCTTGGTGATTCCATCTCAAGAATGGCTTTGACTTTGGCAGGGTCTATCTCGATTCCCCTCATAGATATAATATACCCTAGAAGTTTTCTTGATTGCACACCGAAGACACATTTCTTAGGATTGAGCCTAACCTTATATTCTTCTAGCCTGCCAAAGATGGAGCTCATAGCTGCTATGTGATTTTGAGACTTTCTTGATTTAGCTAATATGTCATCCACATAGTCTTCCATAGTTTTGTGAATCATGTCATGGAAGATTAGCGTCATAGCTCTTTGGTAGGTAGCTCCTGCATTTTTCAACCCAAATGGCATCATGTTTCAATAGTAAGTTCCCCATGGATAGGTGAAAGTTGTTTTGTGCTGATCATCCTTAGCTATCATGATATGATTATACCCTGAAAACCCATCCATTAGTGATAGCAATTCATGCTCCACTGTCATATCCACAATCATGTCTATATTTGGGAGAGGGAAATCATCCTTAGGACATGCTTTGTTCAGGTCCCTAAAGTTAGTGCAGATACAAATGCCTCTAGTGGGCTTAGAGACAGGTACAAGGTTTGAAACCCATTTTGGATAATCAATTAGCCGTATGAAGCCAACATCAAGGAGCTTCTATAATTCAAGTTTGACTAGTAATTCTATCTGTGGATGCATCTTTCTCAGCTTTTTTCTTACTAGTTTTGCCTCTGGATAGACGGCTAGATGATGAACCACAACCTCTGGATCAAGACCAGGCATGTCAACATAGGTCCATGTAAATTTTACCTTTCTTTCTATAAAAAATACAACTAGAAGTTCCTGTTCTTCTGTCAAAAGTGATTCTACATAAAAGGTGATATGTGGTATTTCTTCGGTTCCTAGGTTGACCGGATTGCACTTCTCTACCAAGAATGTTAATTTTTCCTGATGAATAACATTGAGGGGAAGATTGAATCCCTCATCCTTTGGTGCCTCAGTGAGGTTTTCACCATTGGATACGTCCTTTTTTTTACTATTTTTGGGTTAGAAAGTGCCACAGTCTAGTTTTCACTTAAAGACCTAGATATTACTCTTAAATTTTCAATTTTATGACTGAAGGATTCAATCGTTTCCCCATACTATGCATGTGTTTCTAGCTCAATGTCAAACCTAGATTTATGATCTCCATATGGTAGAGTATCCCACAGTCCCATGAATTATGAGAGAGCCTCATCATTTTTGAACATGTTTAAGATCGATGGTCCTCGTTGGTCATAATCGATGAGTTGGGGTCAGAAAGTGCCATAGTGTGGTTTTCACTTAAAGACCTAGATATTACTCTTAAATTTTCAATTTTGTGACTGAAGGATTCAATCATTTCCCCATAGTATGCACATGTGTCTCGCTCAATGTCGAACCCAACTCAATGTGTGGTTCTCACCATTGGATATGTCCTTTATTTTTACTATTTTCAGGTCAGAAAGTGCCACAGTGTGGTTTTCACTTAAAGACCTAGATATTACTCTTAAATTTTCAATTTTGTGACTAAAGGATTCAATTATTTCCCCATAGTATGCATGTGTGTCTAGCTCAATGTCGAACCCAACTTTATGATCTCCACATGGTAGAGTATCCCGCAGTCCCATGAATTTTGATATAGCTTCATCATTTTCGAACTTGTCTAAGATCGGTGGTCCTCATTGGTCATAATCGATGAGTTAGGATTAGATAAGTTTTAGCTCATTGGTCTAGTTATTTGGTTTGAAAGATAGGATACTGATCATGAAAAGAGAAGAATCCTCAAATAACATGGGTAGGTCAATGATGGGGTCCTCGTCACATACATCGGTTATATCAAAGGTAGAGTTATCTAGAGGTAGCCCTGTGGATACTGGTAATTGAAGAGGAGCTTTGACTTTTTTAACCGAGGCACCTTTGCCCCATATGGTTATCTTTAGAGGGGTACATCCAAGGCCAAGATTCTTCATACACTTCTCAGGAATGATGGGTTCTAAAAGGTCGTTATCATTTTGTTTGAGCTTTTCATTTTTGTTATAGCCCCATCCTTGCATTAACTACAATCCTTTGTTGTCATTGTCCATGGGAAGATTAGGTATGGGATTTTCATCTTGATACAATAAGCTTGATATATCCCTTTTGTCTACTACTTCCTAGCTTAGGTCCCCCCATCTTTTGAATCTGGAGGGGTCCGCTTTGAAGGTTTGAGATGGCGTGTCAATCGGTTGGGGTTTCCCATGAGATCAAGGAGATTGAGGTAACTCTCCTATTACAAAGGCACTCTTTTTCATTTTATAGTGCCCACACCAATTATCTCAGACAATGACTTTAATATTAGATATGTTTGGAATGGAGGGTGTCTTTGTCTCAAAAGTGGAGGCTAGGGTGGATGGGTCTATATATGGAGATGTGGGTCCCTCATCATTCTTCGGGACTTGAGGGATCTTGTAGTACTTGGCTTCCAGATTCTTACAATAATAAAATGGTTTAGGATCACCATGGACTATGACCTCTTGGTTTTGATAAGGAAACTTTACACATTGATGGAAGGTGGATGTGACAGCTTGCATCCCATGGATCCATGGGTGTCCTAGGAGGATATTGTAAGGTAGCTCAAGATCAAGGACTTGGCATGTAGTTTCCATGATTGTTGGCCCTACTTGAAGAGGGAGTTGAATGGTGCCTAGAGACACCCATTCTTGATCATCATATGCCTTGATAGTAATACCATTACCCTTTTCAATGAAATCTTCAGAGAATCCTAGATTCTTTATTAGCTTAAGAGTACAAATATTCAACCCTGCACCTCCATCTACTAGGACTCTTTTGAATTTATTCTTATGGACTAGGACTTCCAGATGGAGTGTGCAGTTATGAGATGGTTGTGTTAGGAAGTCCTGATCAGAAAATGTTAGGAGATGTGGTGTGGTGATATGTCCAACCATAGCTTGGAACTGATTCACGTCAAGATTCGTGGGGATAATGGATGAAGCCAATGCTTTTTCTAGGATTTCCCTAGGTGTCGGTGAGATTTTCAATAACTCCATGATGGAGACCTGGGCAGGGGTCCTTTTTAATCGATCCAAGACATTATAAGCATTGGGGATTAAATTTGGATTGGTGGTAGATGCCTTTAGTGGTTGGGATTGTCTTGAAATGGTAATTCTACCATCGTGTGTGGTGACTCCATAGTCAGCTTTGGATCCCTTAATGTTGAAAAAGGTGACCCACTCATCTAAAGATGCAACAACATGGTCACAAACATGGTTCACATTATTATACTTTGCCTTACCATTGTTTTTTCCCTTATTGTGATCTAGCATCAGATTTGTGTATATTTTGAGATCTTGATTTCTTGTGGGTTGTTCAATGGTTATGATTTTTCCATCGATGAGGTCTTGAATTATATTTTTAAGTCTCATGCAACTGGATGTCATGTGTCCCTTAATTTTTTGAAAATCATAGAGATGTTTCTCATTATACCATGGTGGTTTAACTTGAGGCTCTTGATAATTGTCATAAATAGGGATCTTGATAAGTTTTTCCTATACCGACTATTGTAGGACAAACTCAATTGGTTCCCTGAATGGAATGTATTTTTGTTTAAGGGGATACCTATTCCTTGGAGGTAGTCCCCCTTGATTATTCAGGTTATTGACCGCTTGATTGTTGGGTTGTTGTGATCATGTGTTGGCTTGTGTGTTGTTTTGGTTGTTGACTTGTAGTTGTTGATATGATTGTGTGTTTTACCTTGGGGCACTGATAATAACTTTGGTGTCAACTAGGCCATCATTAGTAACATTCTTGTTCTTTTCCCATGTGTGAGGTTTTTCATTATAACTGGTTGATGGACGGTTGTCTTGATAAGTAGGTGTCCCCCCTTGTGCAATAAGGGCTCTTTCGATGTCGAGCACCTTGGAGATCAACTGGTCATATGTTGTGATGCATTGCATTTTCAAATGGAAGGACAAGGTCCCTTCTAGATTAGTGATGATGGTACCAATTTGCTGTTCTTCAGACATAGCCCACTTGCTCCTGTTGGCCTTGGATTGCCATCATTGCAAGGATGCAAATGTTTCCCTCTTGGCTTGTTTTAGAGCAGATAGTTTTTCTAGACTCATGCCCATGCCTATGTTGAATGAATAGTTTTGTATGAAAAAATCCATAATTTCTTGGAACTTTTTTATTTTGAGAGGAAGGCGGGAGAACCATTCCATTGCTGGTCCAACCAAACTCCAAGGGAATAGTCACATTAGATAAGACTCATCGTATGCAACTTCCATATAGTGGACATGAAATTCCCTGATGTGATCTTTAGGGTTGCCAGTCCCATGATATTTGTCAAATTTAGGTATCTCGAACCCTTGTGGGAAGGGAACCATTGCAATGCTTCTGCCAAATGGATAGGGGCACAAATTCCCTTGTGTTTTTGTTGTTTTTCTAGATTGTAGGTCTAGCACCTATTGTGAGAGTAATTTGATTTGTGTAGACACATCATTTTGTGGATCAGATGGTGGGATGAATGTGTTTTGGGATGTCTTGCTCATTTGAGTGACGTGTGGGTTATTTTGTGTGTTCGTGGGAGGCTACTGCAAGTTTTGTTGTGCCACCAATGCTTGTTGGTATGCTCGCAATTGTTGCTATGCCAACAATGCTTGTTATTGTGCCAACAATGCTTGTTGTTGTGCCAACAATGCTTGTTGTTGGTCTTGCTGCTATTGTGCCAATAATCCTTGTTGGTGGGCTTGTAACTGAGCTACTTGTTGTTGTGCTTGGTATTGTCGCAAAGTTTGCTGATAAGCTTTTTGCTGTAACAAAGCTTGTTCTTGAGCTTGCTGAGCTTGATACTGATCTTGAGCTTGTTGGGCAGCTTGTGCAACTTGGGTAGCCTGTGTGGCTTATGTGGCTTGTGCTACTTGTGTAGCTTGTGCAACTTGTGCAACATGGAATTGCTAGAATGCTTTTTGATAGGCTTGCTGAGTAGCTTGCAGTGTAATGTTGCATTGGTTTTCCACATTTGGATTTGGTGGTGGAGGTGGAGGATTCAGAATGGTGTGAGATGGTGTGATGAGATTTTTTTGAGGTGGTTGTGGAGGTGTTGTTTGAGTGATGATAAGGGGTTGTGTGGTGGATGGTGCGGTTGATATGCTAAGTCCTTGAGAGACCACATTTAAGGTGTTATAGATGGTGTAGTGATTGATTGTGTTGTTTGGATTGGTGCCACTTGGTGTTGCGATATTGGTGGAATGCTTGGAGGATTTGGTATGTTGATTTGATTCATGACGGAAGGATTGTTTTGGTTTGGTTGATTGATGATTGGTAAAGGGGGTTGCCACAGACCAAGGATTGGTGTAAATGTTGATGGTAGAGGGGGAAATGGTGGGAATATGGGTGGTATGTTTCCTTGAGAAAGTGATGATGAGGGATCAAAGATCCCCCCTTGTCCAAATAGAACCACTTGTCCTTGTGAAGTCATGGGGAGAGACACTTGTGTATCAAGAGAATATGTTGGTGATGCGGCGAAAGTGGATGGATTGTTGGTGTCATGAAAGATGAGTGGGACGTATGGATGCTTTGTATCTTGAGGAATGTTATTTGGTAGACCCAAGATGGTGTTTACATCTAAGTCTTGGTTATTTACAAGGGGATCTGTTTGAAGAGCGTGAAACAATGAACTTCCCTTGGTAACCATAGGTTGACTTGAAGCATGAGATGATGTTGGTTGTATGATGGGCTGGATGACATTTTGGAAAGAAGGTGTGAATGATACCGGTGGCATAATCCCAAGAGGTTTTTCCACAATAGTGCTTACATCATAATCAAAAGGGAGTTTAGCCCCTTCATTTGTTAATGCTAACATGTATTGTGAAGGATTAAGTCTCATCATTGTGTTGACAATCTTGTGGTTATCAGGATTTTGGACTATCTCCATGTTTTCATCTTGAGTCATTCCTAGGAAATTGTTGGTAACATCCTCCACTTTGCAACCTCCCTCTTGAAGATCTTGTGGTAGTTGAGGAAGGTTGAGTCGGGGATTGTTAGATTCGATGGGATTGATTTTAGGTGCAATTTGACTCAAGTCATGCTTGAAGTAGACGTCTCTTTGTTTACTTCCATGTTTTTCTTGTGTTGAGATATAGTTTGGACCATAAAATAAGGATCAACTTTCAGGAATATGGGAGGTGAACCTCTAACTCCTTAGGTTGGTCTAAAATTTAGGTACAAAAAAGAAAATATAATATGTTAAGGATCAAATGGTGGTGATGAGATAAATGAAAGATGGATGATGTGAATGATTGAACTCTTAAGAAACCTTGGAGGGATACTAGACTTTAGGAATTTTTTGAATTTTTTGACTTTGGATTTGATTTGGATTTTTTTTTGGAAATTGATTTGGATTTTGGATAATGAACTCATAAACCCCAAGATGTTGGATGTTATCTTGGAATAAACTTGTCCACAAGGTGATAATTTAACTAAGTGTATGAAGAAGGATTCATCCACACACACTTAGCTAAACAAGATGATTTTTGATTTGAAGGATTTGCCAAAAGTCTAGCATGAAGGATTTTTTCCAAGATTCCAAGAGTTGTTGATGAGATGGGATTTGATTGATGTTTTGGAGATGAATGAAGTGTTTGATTTGATCCTAAATTAACCTAAGAGGGAATTTGTTTACAAGGCTAGGATAGTGAAGAACATGTTTTTCCCTATGAGTAGTTCAAACCAAAAGACCAATGTTTTGCTTGGAAGACCATAAGACAAAAGATAACAAGCACTTGTGTGGCCCAGTTTAATTGATTTAATCTTGGTTGAGTGGATTCTTTTTACCACATCAACAATTCTTGCTTTAGATTTCAAACTAAATGTCTATGTCTCAATTCCTTTTCATTCCACAAGGTCCATTATGTGAAAATCAAGGAATCAAAGGCACAATTTTCCTATGTTGAATTTAGAGAGAGAAAATTGAGATATGGGCCAAAATATTTAGAAGCCTCTAAGGATAGAATCCCTAGGGACAAAAACAATATGTGGACTTTTTCAAAGATATTTGTTCTTCCAAATGGTTTGAAATTTGACAACTTTGTGGAATGTTTGTTTCCAAGTTTTGAGATTTCAAGCAATGTATTTAACTGACTCAGATTGCAGAACCCTAGGATAGAAAAGAAAATATTTGTTGAATTCCACTTGGATTTCTCTAGATGTGCTTATTCAGAGTGGATGATTAGAAGCTTGACCACACTGGCTCCCCTCCATGACACTCACTTCTACGGGTCAGCCAAGCTTCAATTTCTCATGAATTTTCCATGACAAACTCTTCATCTATACTAAGAACCACAAGTATGTGGGATGACTTTAGAGGTCTGACCTCCTGACACCAACAAATAGTTAGGGATTTTGGATTTTATACAGATTGGTTTGTAATCAAGGCACTCGTTCAGATGACCACACGAGAGGCAAGATCAACCCATATAAAGAGTATCACCTGCTTGTCCATAGGAGAACCTGTAATGATGATTTTCCTCAACATTCAAATTTATATACCAGTTGGGAGTAGCTTAGAATTTAGCTCATTACCGGGTTGAGTCATTCCCTTGGGGTGAGTACTTTTTCCCACCAAGCCAGGCTCTCTAAAGGTAAAAAACAACGGAGTACATTTGTAGTTTGACCACCTAACACACTTAGGAGGGAACACACACAATGCCTTTTCTTCATGCTCACATGTTTTGTTCAATTTTAAACCCAAACTTTGAAGTGTGGAGGCAATCTTTTAGACAACCTAATGTCACTAAAATGCTTTTGATTCTCAAGATTTCCATGAAGCACAAGAGAAGTGCATATGCATTCAAATGGCACAAATTGCAAAAAAGATTACAAGAAAAAGAAAACACAAGTTCATTTTAATCCTCAAAGCAATGATGAGTTCGTTTTAAGCACCAAAAACCAAACTATGAAGTTGCTTGTTCAATTTTAATCCAAAATCAAGGTTTGGTAAGTTTCTAATGTTTATTTTTAGCCCAAATTTGAAAAAAACCAATCAAAGATTAATTTTAAATCCAAATTAATAGAAAACAAAAACAACAAGTGGATATTCTAGACTATTACAATAAGCATTTAAAAATGATTTTTTCAAGTTCAATGTCCAATGCCCACTTTTTGAACTTAAATATGCTTTGGATTTATCCACCTTGATGCAAAGTACTTAGGCGCCCTCAAATTGCATGCTACACTTGGCCGTTGGTGTTGCACTACAAAAATTTTCCAACTTCAACACTACAAAAAAAAAAATTACTTGCTGATGAGGCTCAACAACTGATGATCAACAAAAATGTTAAAAAACATTATGTACAACTTTAGCATGGTATGGCTTCAATAATCTTTCATGTCATCAATATGTTACTCAAGGGAGCCCCCATCTCTCTAATATGAAAATAGAGAAATATAAAATTCCATGAAAATGAACATACAAAAAATGAACCAAGCGTCTTGCAATTAACAATTGTTAGAGACTAACAAAAAATATTGTTGCAGTATTCAAAACATTCAGTTTGCATTCTAAAAAGATCTTCAAGGAAACTTTTTGGCCTCTAACAAGCAGATTAAGTCATAATGTTTGTATGATATGTTACATAGACAATCTTTTTCTGGTAACTAGTGTCACAAAGTCTAATCAAACAAGACAATAAATGGGCATAAGATAAAATTTAAAGTTCACTTGATGTTGCGTGAGTTACTTCAGAACAAGCAGGAAAGAATCATCATATTGGTTTGTAGCCATGGCATGACTCCTGGCAAAGAAAAGCTCTATTTTGTGCAAAATAAGGGGGAATCCAAACACCTCACAAGATGGAAGCTAAATGCATCCATCAATCAATAGAGAAAATACTATAAGAACTATTTTGTTTTACATTTTTCTCAAGTTAAAGCACATGAGAAAACTTAAGGAAAAAATAATCTGAATTTACTTGGATAACCGGGGATAAACTGTTAAGATAGTACCTTTATTCTCAAAATCAATAACTTTCAATAATAATAGTCAGCTCTTAATGATAATGGACATAAATAAGAAGCTCGACACACTTCTTATTTCCATATGATTTAAAGTCTCTTCAATTGATGAATGTCTCACTCAACCATCATGGTGCCTTCAAGAGAAGTTACAACAATCAATGTCTGATCAAGCAAGCTTAGAGAACACAATAAGGGATTTGAAGGTGAAGGAATGCAAAAAAGGATGCACAAATAAGTCACATGGACTGTTGACAATATGTGCCAAAAGATGTGGTCTCATCGAATACAATAATTGCAAGATATCCACAAAATGGATCTGTCGAAAGACTTTAGATTGTAGTTTCAACTTGTGTGACACAGATCATTTAATACAATGCAACAACTTTAATGGACACACAAACAAGTCATGTGAACTCTATATTTATAGAAAGATCGCTATCTATGTCAATTTATGAGTACATTCAAAACATCAACATTTGCAATGATTACTTATATTGATAAAGAGATTGGGGCCCATACCTTTTTTCTTTTCATTTGTAGTCAAAGCAATCTACAAGATCAGTGTATTACTTGAAAAATTGAAAGTGAAATCACATCACATAA